>ML416131.1:28899-64591 GCA_005239525.1 Nicotiana knightiana | reverse complement strand
CTTGAATAGGCGAGTTGTACTTCGGGAGAAGGCTACGAGCAATATTAACCTCGTCAATCAATAAACCTGATTAGAAGATTTAGGTCGAAAACTCAACGTGATTGTTTAACAACCCATAACTCTAGAATATCAATTTACCTTGAATTCATCTTTAAGTTAGTTGTCTATTTAATCTTTTGATTTACTATTTTAGATTAATTCTAGTTAAATATTTGTTTGAGTTTAGTTTAGTGGATAGTAAATCACAAGTCCCTGTGGGTACGATATCTGGACTTCAAATCCTATATTACTTGTCGACCACGTACACTTGCGTGTGCATTGGGAAATCAACCAACAGGTCATCACAATCTCCACCTCTAAAACAAACGTTCGTCCTCGAACGGACATAGAAAATTATCTGATTATAGTTGCTCATAATCAATTGCATAATCATCAACTAACTTCACGTTAACAATAATCTCCTTTCAAACCTTCACAATACTGACAACGAGATGCGACGCATGGAGAACTCATAATTATCTACCTGAATTACCGTGTTTCATCTAACGTCATGAGGGCGGGAACCTACCTTGTTGGTTAAAGCTTAATAATTATAACACAGATTTGGCAAATTATGCACAGATAAATTTTATACAAAAATTTTCAAATAAACCTAATAGGAATGACTCTTATTAGTACAATAGTACAAAATTTAATTTCACAAGAGAGAATTCAAGCATAAGAATTTCCATCACAAGGAACTCGTCCTTGTATAACTTCGACCGCCGCTCGTAGCCCGATTTAAATGTATCAAATCATATTAAAACGCGAGGACCTCGTCCTCAATTTTGAATCACACGTAATATGCACATCGTGTTAATTCAAACATCCCCTTTTCTTCTTTTAAATATTTTACGTTAAACGAAATTACAACGCGTACTGATAGACATATCTATCTCCATAGAATTTCTCAATACAAGTATTCACATAAGTAGATTTCAGGTTTACGAAGCTCACTTATGAGTGGAGCATATTAGGAGAACTTTTTTAGTTACTCATAACAAAATCAAGTTAAGGAAATTACCACTTTATAATAACTAGAAATTGCAATTGTAATGACACTATCTGATATAGCAACCTCAGCCATACATAGAAAGTATATCAACAGGTTGAGTCTCCACCTCTAGGAGTCTGACCTCCACCTTCGACATTCGAACCCCTTTTTCCCTAGTTGGTCAAGTAAGTTGAGTTGTAACTGCAATGGGGCACGTAGCCTGAGTGCTTTGATGAGATATTACTCTCCCAAGTCTAGGAAAATTTCTACCACTAGCCGAAATGAAGTATCAACCTGCTAGATAGATGTCACGATGTCTGAAAATCCACAATGTTAAACTTCACAGCTCATATAACTCAACCCCGTTGCTTTCAACTTATTCCCATGTTCTGCAATACTTCCCAACAGCGATCAAGAAAGTCATGAGGGTCCTTAAAAGATGTACCACTGAAATGGAGTGGAAATAGTTTGGTAAACTTGTCCAACCTCAATAAACGGGCTAGGGAATCCTGCAACACTGGAGTAGCTACAAATCCTTCTGGAACTTGAACTAGTCCAACATGTACCGAGTGAGCTAGAACCTCCGCGTCTAGATCCATTTGAGACTTTACAATAGGTGTTGATGTTCGAGCTTTAGACTGAGCTCTGCTTCTGTCTCTTCCCCTAATCGTAGCTGTCATTGGGCCTTCATCTCCTGTCTGGTTATAGACGCTTTGCGCGTTGTCAAGANTACTCATAACAAAATCAAGTTAAGGAAATTACCACTTTATAATAACTAGAAATTGCAATTGTAATGACACTATCTGATATAGCAACCTCAGCCATACCATAGAAAGTATATCAACAGGTTGAGTCTCCACCTCTAGGAGTCTGACCTCCACCTTCGACATTCGAACCCCTTTTTCCCTAGTTGGTCAAGTAAGTTGAGTTGTAACTGCAATGGGGCACGTAGCCTGAGTGCTTTGATGAGATATTACTCTCCCAAGTCTAGGAAAATTTCTACCACTAGCCGAAATGAAGTATCAACCTGCTAGATAGATGTCACGATGTCTGAAAATCCACAATGTTAAACTTCACAGCTCATATAACTCAACCCCGTTGCTTTCAACTTATTCCCATGTTCTGCAATACTTCCCAACAGCGATCAAGAAAGTCATGAGGGTCCTTAAAAGATGTACCACTGAAATGGAGTGGAAATAGTTTGGTAAACTTGTCCAACCTCAATAAACGGGCTAGGGAATCCTGCAACACTGGAGTAGCTACAAATCCTTCTGGAACTTGAACTAGTCCAACATGTACCGAGTGAGCTAGAACCTCCGCGTCTAGATCCATTTGAGACTTTACAATAGGTGTTGATGTTCGAGCTTTAGACTGAGCTCTGCTTCTGTCTCTTCCCCTAATCGTAGCTGTCATTGGGCCTTCATCTCCTGTCTGGTTATAGACGCTTTGCGCGTTGTCAAGATTTCTGAGAGGACGATAATAGACAAGTTCAATCATCAATAGTAGAATAAATTCGCATGATAGAGTAGAATAGAATGAAATTGTTCCTAACTTCATAGCCTCTGAGGGATAAGTACAAACATCTCCGTACCAATCCTTCAGACTCTACTAAGCTCGTTCGTGAATTGTGATACATAAGCAACCTAGTGCTCTAATACCAACTTGTCACGACCCAAATTCCCAACCTTAGGGATCGTGATGGCGCCTAACACCACACTTGTTAGGAAAGCTAATGTTAGAGTTCGATTAGCTAGTTTCCTTTGATTATCCATTTAAACATAATAAATTAAATTTAAGGTAAACTTAAATATAATGGTTTCCAAATAATAACTCCAAATATAAAATAATAAACAAATAAATAAACAGAGCCACGAACTAACTATATAAATAACTCCAAAACAACCCCAGGGTCTGGTGTCACAATTCACAAACTGCTAAACAATACTACAATTAATGGGCTGAAAGAAATAATATAATTGTTTTAGGAAAATTATAAAACAGTCTCTACGAACTAAAAGAAAACTCCCGGGATGTATGAACGCCGACAAATATACCTCGTGTCTCCGGATAATAGATAGTTTCCACTAAAATATCTACTGCTGGCCGGTACCTGGATCTGAACAAAAGAGTGTAGATTGTAATATCAGTACAATTGACCCCATGTATTGAGTAAGTACCGAGCCTAACCCCGACAAAGTAGTGATGAGGCTAAGGCGGGGCAATTATAACTTAACATGTGACAATATATGTATATAATAAAGGTATAAAACAATTCTATGCGAACAAGAAAATATAACCGCAACAGTGAATAGATAAAATAACTCAGTCACCTATTCCAGGCCTCGGCTGTCACCAAAATTTCACATAACTTTCCAAGTTTCCAAACTTTAATTTAATATAACCAAATGTGCATGATATAGGAAAATGGTAGGATAAAACAATAAACTTCCAAATCATTCTAATAAAAATCAGTAAAGCATAATTATCCTCCCTTATCATTGTCATATATTTATATTTTCCCTGTCCACCCTTATCACACTCATATATATTTATTTTCCCTGTCCACTCTTATCACAATATCATATATTTGGTTCCCCTGTCCACCCTTATCAAAGTCTTATATATTTATTTCCCCTGTCCACCTTTATCATAGTCATATATATTTATTTCCCCTATCCACCCTTATCACAGTCATATATATTTATTTCTATCAAAACTTTCACAATTCAGGCCGAGCCTTTCACAATACTTTGTCTCAACAGTCATAAACAATAAATGGTAGTTCTCACAAACTTCATATATAATATCTCAAAATGAACCCAACAGGAATATACATACATACATACATATATATACATCTCATAAAAACAATGTCAACCCACTCGGTCTTTATGTACCACAATGAAACCAAGTGAAACAACTAATAGTTTCCCAAACATGATTGCAACAAAGATCACAACAGTATAACAAGCCAAGTAATTATAGAAGAAAACAATGAACATGAAACAATTAAAAACATGAAGCAATTAGATTGGAAACGGGGAGCGGATCATGTAAACAGACAATTTGGTGGTGCATAGATACTCGTCACTTCACCTATACACCACTCACATGCAATTTCACATAACAATTTAGTTGGAGATTCCTATTCCCTCAAGTCAAGGTTAAACCAAGCACTTACCTCAATTTCGCAGGCCACTAACTGTTAAATTATAGTTTTTCCTCTTGAATTCAACTCCAATACACTCGAATCTAACCATAATTAACTTAATATCATTAATTAATGCAAAAAGAAATAACTTTACTGAAAATTATAATTTGTCCTAAGTTTTCTAAAAAAAAGTTAAAACCCGACCTCGGGCCCGCTTGGTCCAAATCGGGGTTAGGACCAAATTACGTTTAACCATTCACCCACCACCCCGAATATACAATTAGTTTCGAAATTCAACTTCAATTCGAGGTAAAGATTCAATTTTTATAAAATTCCCTAATTCTACCCAAACCCTCAATTTTTACCATGAAAATTCTTAGTTTTTGATTTAAACGTGATGAAAAACATTGGCTAATTGAAAGAGTAAAGTTTAGAATTGATTACCAACAACTTGGGGATGAACTTTGATGAAGAAAATTGGCCTTAGGGCTGTGGGGTTCGAAAATTATAAAGAAAAAGGGTTTTGTTCGTGTTAAAGAGGTATTTATATAGCTGGGCAAGCCCTCTATGCATTCACATAGGGTCAGGCCTTATTGGCCTTGGCGATCGCGTAGGGGGGGGGGGGGGTTCATTCGCAGAGGGTACTTGGGCTCCCCTCCCCCTAGGCCCAAATTATATTGTGTGTTCGCATGGGTAGCAATGCGTTCGCATAGCACAACTGATGGCCCCCCTGAAACCTGCACTATGCGATCGCTTAGCACTAATTTCATGCGCACCAGAACCAGCAAAAATATAAATTTTCGTAAGTGTAAAACACCCTGTGGCCTATCCGAAACTCACCCGAGCCCTCGGGGCTCTAAACCAAACATGCACACAAGTCTAAAAAGATCATACAGACTTGCTCGTGCGATCAAATCATGAAAATAACATCTAAAACTATGAATTAACCTCAAAACTCGTCATTTTTCTCAAGAACACTCAGAGTTCATTATTTCTCAACAGGACGTCTAAATCACGTCAAATAACCTCCGTTTTCACCAAATTTCAGAGTTAACATTTAAGTACCATAACAAATCTGTACCGGGCTCCGGAACCAAAATGCGGGCCCCACACCAATAGTTTCAAACATTAATTATTTTTTTATTTCATTAATATTTCAACAAAATAATTTCTTTCAAAAATTGATTTCTAAGGCTTGGGACCTCGGAATTCATTTCCGGGCATATGCCCAAGTCCCATATTTTACTACGGACCTCCCGGGATCGTTGGGACACAGATCCCGGTCCATTTTCTCGAAGTATAGACCAAAGTCAACTATAATAAAAATTTTAATTCTAAAAATTATTATTTCTATTATTTTTACATAAAAGCTTTCTGGTTTCACGTTCGGACTGTGCACGCAAATCGAGGAGGCTAAAAATTAATCTTTTTATGGAGAATAAGCCTAGAATGGTGTCTAAATTCATAAAACGACCCCTTGGGTCATCACAATATTTCACCAATCTATAGTAATTTCTTCAATCTAATCAAGGAATTTGAGGGTAAAAGTTTGGAAATGGGGGAAAAGGTTCCGCAATTGAAAATCCGATACTTGAGTGAGATTTTGATGTTGGATTTTGATGATTTTTGTTAGAGTGAGCTCGTGAGTGAGCGGGTGTTCTTAATTTATAAATGTTACCCGATTTTGAGGCGTGGGCCCGAGGTAGTTTTTGGGCTATTTTTCCTAGTTTCGTGTCTTAATTTATTAGTTGAACTAGTTGCTTATAGCTATATTCACATTATGCAATTAATTTGAATAGATTCGGGCCAGTTGGAGTTGGGTACTCGTGGCAAGAACGTGGTTCCAAGTTGATTTGAGCGGTTGAGGTAAGTGGCTTGCCTAACATTTTGTTGCGGACTTCCCCCTTAGGTTTTTGATACTAATTGTTGTGTGGGAGCCGTGTACGTGAGGTGATACACGTGCCGTTATTTCTAAGATCTCATTTTTCCCTTCCTAAAACATTAATTGTTTTCCCTTCTATGATACACGGGCCGTTACATGATAATTGCCGACATGATCTTCTATGCGCCATGCTTAGTTAAGCCCTTATTTTCCTTAGCTTTTATTAGTATAAACTGTGTAAATTCGATGTTATGTGTGTCATTCATCCTGCATGGCATATTTAAATTGGGACCACATGCATATTCTGGGATATCCCATTGTACTGCATATTTATTTTGGGACTACAGATGTTCTCCAGGAGATCCCCCTGTACTGCTTATTTATTTTTGGACTACGGACGTATTCCAGGAGATCCCCCTGTACTACATATTTATTTTGGGACTACAGATGTATTTTGGGAGATCCCTCTGTACGGCATATTTATTTTGGGAGTAGAGACGTATTTCGGGAGATCCCCCTGTACTGCATGATCATCTAGAACTACAGGACAGTATCCCTGGAGATTCCACCTTGTGTTACCTTGTTTTGAGTCGAGGGCTCCCTTGATTGTTAAGTTTTCGAGCATTTTCTTAAATTGTTACTGAAAAATCTACTTATCTTTTGTAATGTTTTAAATTGTTTATATTTACTCCAGTAGGGCCTTAACCTGACCTCGTCACTACTTGACCGGAGTTAGGCTTGGCACTTACTGGGTACTAAATGTGGTGTACTCATGCCCTTTCATGCACATGTTTTCGTGTGCAGATCCAGGTACGAGCTATCACCCTCGTGGGTAGTTGTTGCTGCTGATTCTAGGAGACCGCAAGGTATTTCTGTCGTGTCCACAAAATCCTCCGAGTCCCCTTCTATTCTATCGTTTAGAGTTGTTCCTATTTATTTTCCATACTTGTTTAGGTTTCATTAGTTGTTAGAAGCTTTTGCTATTTTTGACATTCCGGGTCATTAGGAAAGTATTTTTGTATGAGCCGAGCGGCCAGTATGTTATTTATATCATTGCCTTTATTTCTTGTGTTTTACTTCAATTTTTCCCTTAATAGTAGGCTTACCTAGCTGCAGAGACTATGTTCCATCACGATACTTTTCGGAGGGTAAATCGGGTCGTGACAAATGACATGTTGAAGTACACTGATGTAAAAATTCCTTAAGAGAAATTTATATAAGATAAATCTTATTTTTAATGGGATAAAACAAAAGATGGTCCAAATCTTATATGAAAATTGCACGGGGCGCCGTATTTGGTCGCCTCCATTTAACCTATACCCATATTTTTTAAATTATTTAATATATACCATAATTTTTACAACTTCAGACGCCTCTCCTTCTTCATGCGACCTGTGCGCTCCTTTGGTCCTCCTTTCTTTTCCTCTTCTTCTTCTTCTTCTTCTTCTTCTTCTTCTTCTTCTTCTTTTCTCTCTCAAACACATGAAACTTTTGTAAGTATTATTGATTGAATATGAAATACACAGAGATTTAGCACTAGGGTATGTTTAAGCTAGGGAATTGAGATGCAAATGCTGGTGTTACTGATGCCTTGATTATATTTGAGGTGTTTCCTGCTGCATTTAGGCCAGAAAACACGAAATTATTTACTGTGACTTTTGTAGCAGCTTTGCAAGAGTAGCCTGCAGAGGATTCTAGTCCTTTGAAGTCTTCTACCCAGAAATCTTATACAACAGCATTGATCACGCCCAACTCGTCCTAAAAAGGATAAGCGGTCGCTACAAATTTAATCCAGTCTAAAAGTCCGTAGTCGAATCCCACAGAGAACTAAGGTTTCACTATAACTGTTTAATATCACTCAGAAGACAAGCTCAAACAATTCATAAGTTATATATATTAAGATTATTATATCTAACTAATTAACTAACAAATTAAAGTAGTAAATTAATAACTATGGATACTAAGGGCTGGAGAAAAGATTAAGGAGGTCTAGAGTTATGATTTACTCAATTGTTGGAATCCTTCCTGCTACGACTTCTGTAATTTTGCCTAAGTATTCTCTATTGATCATGCACACTCGACTTATCATAATTCTCTCTATCGAGCAACTACAATATTGTACTAGTCATATTCTCTTGAATTACGCTAGCTTGCACTATTTCACCGCTCACTATGATCACGCCAAAGCTTCGTTATCTCTAATCATGCTTTTAAACCTACCATATTCGTCTCTCATATACCTTAGGAGTGACGTTGTTCAACAACCACCTAAATATGTATCCTTTCTGAAGCAACCCATAATAAATAGGCACAGTGAATTGATGGCCATTCAATCAACAACAGTAAACACGTAGTTGAACAAGTAGAGAAATCTAATAGTTCAATTATATAACAACATAACGAGAATTTATCTTACAAAAGGTTCCATCAAAATCCTAGATAACAAATAAGCTTTTCATAATAGTATACAATCATAGTAATATTCAAAAGCAGTAAAGTACAAAGTAAAGGATGCGGAGAGAAAAAACTCAATGCTTTGGAAGTATTCCGTAGCCTCTTGCCTCTCAACTGATGTCTCGTGCTCTCTAATGATGTCTAACCCTTCAAAAACAAACTTTTAGGGGTATTTACAGGGTAAGGGCCGAATTTACATGTCCCATTCTAATGAAGACTTAAACTTCTTTTCGGATGGCATTGATGGCGCCTTGCACTGCCTGTAGCACTATCGTTTCGGTGCAAAGCACTGTTTGTAGCACTGTCATTTTGGTGCAAGGCGCTGTCTGTAGCACTATCTTTTCGGCGCAAGGAACTGTATGTATCACTGTCTTTTCGGCGCAAGGCACTGTCTATAGCAATGAATTTCGTTGTCGTACGCGTCTTCTTTTACTTCTCCATTTTGTAGCCACGAGGTACCATTTCATGAAACTTCTCTCCAATTCATGTCCAAGCATTCTTACACATGAAATAAGCTATATTAAGCGCAATTGTCGCACAAATTAGCATCCAAACAACAATAAAGTAGGGTAAATAACGTCAAAATATATAGAATTATCGCACGACATCAACATCCCACACTTAAATGTTTCTCACCCTCGAGTCAACCAACTAAACACTTCCTCATCCTGGACCCAACAAGCCACACATTTACAACCCAGTACACCTATGACCGTAGTTGATAGCAACAATTAAGCTCTAGCCTATACTGTCAAAATACACTTCCCATACTTATGCTCAATTTCAAACCATCTAAAATAGGAACAACATGATTATAACAACCCTAGCCTAGAAAACTAACTTAATGTCATAATGCCCCTGAGGCTTGAATACTTCATCTAACAGAGAGGTATAATAACGTTACCTATCCTTTGTGAAACCATGTGCTCTCACAATAAAACAAAGAGTAAGCAGTCCACACAACCAAATCACATGATCGAATATAGTTTAAGGGCTCACACATATGAATAAAAATCACTCACTCTCTCGAAGAAGTCACATGCACGCAAAAGGTACCATAGGCTTGCCCCTTATGTAAACCTCTACTAATGTAGGTCCACTCAGTTTGAAATCAACTAGGATATATTTGGGATATAGTGGCTAACCTTTCTAAGCACTTTAACACATCACGTATTCAAGTTTTAAGCGCAATTTTTTTCAATCCACTTCAATCATCACAAGATAGTTCACTCCAAAATATTCTTCCANCTCTCTCTCTCTCTCTCTCTCTCTCTCTCTCTCTCTCTCTCTCTCTCTCTCTCTCTCTCTCTCTCTCTCTCTCTCTCTCTCTCTCTCTCTCTCTCTCTCTCTCTCTCTCTCTCTCTCTCTCTCTCTCTCTCTCTCTCTCTCTCTCTTTTCTTCTCCTTTTGTATTTTTACCTTGCCGCTAGTGGATTTTCATTAAAATACAAATGCACATTTCTTCCTTCTATTGGTTCCACTCATAAGCTACCCCAAGTTTTCTCATTACTTCTTTCTAGCGCTCTCTTTGCAATTCAAATGCTTTAAGAGGTATAAGGATCAAAATGATTCAATTAAGAACAAAGGGGACAGTCTTGTATGGGGGTGCCAAAATAAAGTCTTATAGTCTCAAAAGGGTATCAACTGATGATTTTATTTGTGATAAGCAACAAAACTCATAAAGATCAGAGAAAGCCTATCATAACTTTTCAAACCGGGGAACACCTAGGATTTCCCTTCAATTCATATTCCGGGCAAGTTCTAGACTCAAATTCAATATCATGGATTATACAAAATATTCATTTCACACATGGCACATGACTCACTAAGGACGGGCTCATTCCGACTCTCAATCAAACAAGTATTCACAAAGCCATGAGATATATTACGCATAAAGCACAAAGTGAACACAAGTCAAGAAAACGAGCCATAAGAGTCATAACACATGCAATTAATTTTTACCAAGACATCATCATATATTTAAAATCTAAGGGAAGGTGAGACATATGCCAGAACCTAAGTATGCAACCATCAAACAAGTCAAATGGTGCAAATCACATCAGTTCTGTAACAACCCGACCGGTTGTTTTGAGATCTAACGCGATGTTTAGCAGCTTGAGGTCATGAGCAGCTTTATTTCAAGTATTATGACTTGTAGGTGTGGTCTGAACTTAATTTCAGTAAGTTTGGAGCCAATTCAGGAAGAAAATTTTCAATTCGGAAGCCTTAAGACGGAAGAATCAACTAAGATTGGAATTTTGAGTAAACGACCTCCGAATCAGGATTTCAAGGTTCCACCAGATTCACATGATGATTTTGGAATTGAGCGTATGTCCAGATTGGGCTTTGGATAACCCGGGAGCGTTTCGGCGCATATTATGGAAGATAGCATTTTAGAAGAATTTCATAAATTTGGGCTATAAGGCATTTCAGTGTTATAGATGTCCGTTTGGGATTCTGAGTCCGGGAATAGCTTCATATGGTGATTCTAGGTTTGGGAGCACGATTGGAAGTGAATTTGGATGTCCGTAGGTCATTTTGAAGTCATTTGGCTAAACAAAGAAATTTGAAGGTTTTTGAGAAGTTTGACCGAGAGTTTGACTTTTTGATACCGGGGTAGGATTCCAATTCTGAAAGTTGGAGAAGGTTTGTAATGTCGAATATGACTTTTGTGCAAAATTTGAGGTCAATCGGACGTGATTTGATAGGTTTCGGCATCAGATGTAGAAGTTTGAAATTTCAAAGTTCATAAAGCTTGAATGGGAGTGTGATTCATGATTTCGACATGGTTTGATGTGATTTGAGGCCTCGAGCGAGTTAGTATCATGTTTTGGGACATGTTGGTATAATTGGTTAACCTCCCGAGGGCCTCAGGTGGATTTCGGGCCAAAATAGCTGCTAAAAGTTCTGCTGCAAATCTGTTTTGGACAACAACTGATACATCGAAGAGCTAATTTTGGAAGCATATATATCAAAATCTATAAGGAATCTAATAATTTAAAAAACTTAAAAGTTGTAGTCCTTGCATTCTAGTTTCCAGAAAGTTAAATCATTCATGATTTGGACATTTTATCAGAAAGTTACGATCGATTGAAGATTGTTGGTGAACCAGTTTTGACAGAATTTACTGATGCATGGAGCCGACTTTGGAAGCTCATATCTCGGCATATATAAGAGTTATATGGTCTAATGACTATCAAACGAAAGATCTTCAAGTCTAGTTTCTAAATCTTCAAACCGTTTGTAATTTGGATATTTCTACAAGGAGATATGGGCGTTTTAACAGAAGGTGTACATCAAGGGAAAATTGTAATAGGATGTACAACCTGCACAGCGCAAGGTACAACTCGATGAAGCCTGGGCAGATTGTTTTAAGCATGAGTTTTGGCTCGTTTCTTTCATTTCTTTCATTTGGTTTGGACGATTTTGGAGAACCCAAGGAGGGATTTTCACCAAGCAACATTAGGTAAGTGATTTCTTGCTATTTTTGAGTTAAATATGTGATGTTACATGGATTTAGACATGCAAAATTAATATAAATATTGGGATTTTTGGGGAAGACCTAGAATTTGGAATTTTTGACTTTTACCATGAATTTGAGCATGAAAACTAGAGTAAATTGTATAATTGAGTTAGTAAATCTATAAGTATAATTTATCTTCGAAAAATTTCAGAATCGGGGCACGTGGGCCCGAGGGCATTTTGGTAAACTTTTCGAGCGGAGTTGGGAACATATATAATTTGAATTTTTACATATATTAGAGTATATTTTCATTGGTTTGTCATTATTTGGATAGTTTTGGGACGTTGTCAGTCCATTGGAGTCGTCGGAAGGGCTTGGAAGCCGGTTATGGAATTTCGGAGCGAGGTAAGTCTCCTTTCTAACTTTGTGAGAGGGAATTGTCCCCATATGTGAACTAAATAAATACATGATATTATTTGCGGGGGCTACGTAACCACTAACATGCTTTAGTTGTTGTACTTGTGACCTTGTCAGTAAAATATCATGTGATGCTTTCAATTAATATCTAAATATCTGAGAAGGATATAGTTTACTTTTCTTAATCACCTAGAAGGAGAATTGATTCTTCCTTGGANGAGTTTGGAACCCTGTCGAAATTGGCAAGTAAATCTCCAGAAAGGTTTTAAATACTATTCTCATGTTTATTAAAAGGAGAATTTTATCACTTCATTGAACAACAAATTTTCCTGATAAAAATGTGGTTTATTGGTGTGAATATGTGTAACTTTGGGTGCCTGAGTCGCATGTATGATTCGCGATCAGGATGACTCTGTATTTATGTATATTTATACGGGGACCCGAGTCGCAGGTATGATTTACGAGCGGGGTGGCCCTGGTATTATGTTAACCGCGTCGCATGTTCGATTCGCAAGCGGGGCAGATAGATGCATCTATGGTTCGGGCCGTTCGACCCTCGGCAGTGCACATTTTATTATTGTTTGTCCGCTCCGTTCGAGCCTCGACATATTCTTGGGCATGATAATTGCTGCGTATTTCCTGTAATTATTACTGTTTATTGGCCTAAGAGGTTGAAAAAATGCAAACTGAAATTTGAAGATTTAATGTGTTAAATGTGAAAGAAGTTGATATTTCTTATCCCTAATTATTATTAAATTTGCCTATGATACTCATGCTTAGTATCTCACTCGAATATACTAAATTGACCTCTAGCAAGTGTCTAATTCGACCTCTCGTCACTACCTCTCTAAGGTTAGGCGGGCGACTTACTGAGTACACGTTGTTTTCGTACTCATGCTACACTTGCTGTGCATTTTTATTGCACAGGTACCTTCATAGCGATGTGGCTGGTTTGGAGACTTAGGCGAGCTGCATTATCCGGAGGCGATCCGCAGCTGACAAAGTCTCCCTCATATTGTATTATTTTATTTTACTTTCCTTGTCCAATCGTATTTCGGACAAGCTTTGTAGGAATTATAAAATTCTTAGAAATTTCTCCTGTACTTGTGACACCGGGTTCTGGGATGTGTTTGGGATATATTTGCTAAAATATAATATTTAAACCATTGTATTTACTTAACATATTTTATTCAGTTTTTATGTAATAAAGTAAAAGGTAGTGATTTTCATAAATGCTAAAACAGAAAAGTTTCACTTAACTATCTGATGATCCGCTTGCCTGACAATGATGCCCAAAGCCATCACGACCTTATGGACTTGGGGTCGTGACAACATGGTATCAGAGCTCTAGGTTCCCTTAGGTTTCACGAGTCATGAGCAAGTCTAGTAGAGTCTTGCGGATTGATACGGGGACGTCTGTACTTATATTCGAGAGACTACAGGGCTGTTAGGAGTACTTCCCTTCTTGATTCCTCATCGTGCGATTTGATTACTTTAAGGCTTACGCCTATGTTTCTTCCTACTCAATCTTACACGTCACAGAGCGCTTGATATGAATCAGAAATTCGAGGAATTGAAATGGTGCTACGAATATGGTGCCAGATATTTTCCATGTGTAGTTGGTTAGGGCTATTGTTGTTGCCCCGCAGAAGAATATTATGTTATTTCAGCTCGATTGATGTATTTCTGAGAACTTTGAGGCTATGCTCAGATTGTTATGATACTTACGATTGGTTACCGTGCGGTGTCGATATGATGATAGAATGCTTGCCCATATGTTGGGGTGATGAATGGCTTTAAGGGAAGTCTTCTCAAGGCGTGATTTCGGGATTTTAGCATTTTAGTTCCGGTAGAGGAAATGTATTTGGACTATAAATTGTCAGGTTTTGGATTGATAAAGTAGTAAGACTTGGTGTTTTCAAGTGAGGTGGGATATGCACCTGTGATGTGATGTCATCGTCACTGGTCGAATGGAATGTGTTAAGTTCGTCGATGGTATGGATTCTTCGGTTGCATGGGGTCAGAGTATTGCGAAGAAGTATTGAAGAAGCGGTTGTCAGAGACAGTGAGGTTCGGTGGTTCAGTATTGGATAAGTATTGATAATGAAGGCAGATCGAGAAAGATGATCTTCGGAGAGTTTGAAGTCGTGGTGAACTGCTGGTTTAAGAGCTACAGAGAATGATATTGAATTGGGTAGCATATGATGAAGGAAGACAGGTGGTGCTTCAAGGAATCAGGTTAACTAAAGTGGGAGAATGGCGGCGTAATGGTGAATTAGATGATTTTGTAGCGCGTTTTGTTGATGTCCATGAATAGCGGACGGAATGGTAGGGTTGGTGAATGAAAGCAGGCTTAGGATGGGGTATTGAGGTTGGAGAGAGTGTGCATTTCAGCGTCGCTGGAACGTGTTAGTTGGTGATTTCCACAGGTGAGTTATCTCCTGTGAGTAGGATAACAGTGGCATGGTTGGCAAGTTTCTGTGAGGGATTCTAGTGGCTATTCGGTAGGAGGCAGAATGTGTGAATGGTGCTAGAGAATTTGAGTATTTAGGGAGTTCCAACAAAAGAATTTGGAAGTGTTCGACGGGCTGGTTGAGCAAGATCATGTTAACAAATGGGAAAGGATCTCAGCAGGGTCTAGAGTGGTGCAAAAAGTATCTTCGGGCTAAGTGGGGGAGTCCCATCACCTGCCGCTGGGTTGTAGGATTGTGTTCTCATGGGGTTGCGGATTGTCAGCATGTGGGCAAGTTATTACAACTAAGGGAAAAGAGTAAAATGGTGATTGTGCGTGGGATTTGATGAATGTGTGCAAAAGTTGGCCCTGTTGGACCAGGGTTTCAGGCATCAGTATGATTAAGAATTGAGCTTTTGGGTAGTAATTTCAGAGAGAGGGAAAAGGTTGGAGTGCTCTATGTTATTTTCAGTGTGCAGGATAGTATTGGAGGAGTGAGTGAAATAAACTCCGGGTTGTAAAAAGATTATCAGAAGGGTATGAAACGGGTTGTGAGATTAAGACAACATGGTCTCGTGAATTAAGTCCACTCAGGATGAGTGAGGATTGAGTGTTGTTATTGTTCTCTTGAATTTAGGAAAGTAAAAAGGTTTCTATATGATTAATTGTTCACCCTATTAGTGGTTCAGAAGTTATGATGGAATGTTTGCGCTATCTCATATTGGCATGTTAGGTGCAGTAAGCGGTATGTAATTGGGAGTGAGAATCGAGATTGTGGCTCGATGTAATCAAGGATGTCATGAGCTCGTATGAGCAAGAAAAAGTGATTTGAATGTTCAGAGTAAGCTGGTGTTATCTTCAGTGTCCCCTGAGATCGATATTCGGTGGAAGGGGCTTTGTACCCTGGTCATGGGTTCTTGATGTGTTTTGCGGCATTAGTGTGGTCGGTGGTATAGATGTGCAGACTTGCTACATTGTGTGGAAGGTTGTGGGAGCATGACCATGGGATGATCGTATAAGTGTGACATGTAGTCACTTAGTGGATTGAAGATTTGGGCTGAGTATAAAGAAGTGTAATATTACTTATTTGAGAATTTGTGCCTGGAAGGCATTTGGTTCATTTGTTTGTGGATTGTGGGATGTTTGTCTCGGCTATGATGGTTATTCTTGCGTGTCATGAGAGGAAGTGGGTTAATATGGACCCAGGTAAACGCTATTAGCATAGTTCGGTGCGAGCAGAATCAGCTAGAAGTGTGTGAATGGGTTTAAACAGGATTATGGGCTTCATATGAGGAAGATGTGTTCATTTCAGTATAGCGCTCCTCAAGGAGAGGTGTTGGAATATCATGTGATTGTTCCGTCTTCGTCAAAATTCATGTAATATTATGATTGTGCCATATATATATATCACACCTCAGTTGTGCTCAAGTTTTGGTAGCATATAGCTTTATCAGTCTCCTCAGGATGGTATTATGCACTTAGCGTGCTTGTGAGTATTCATATTTTTGTGGTAATGAGCAACTTAGCTCGATGTGTATATCCTTATGTAAATTTCATATGTGGATCGGGTGGAACGCCGCAACGGGTATGTTATTTGGATCGGGTTGCATGCCGCAACAATGTGATGATGAGTAAGGTTCCTATATTTATTTTTCTTGTGTTCTACTTTCTGTTTTCCGAGAGAGTTCATATTAGTTGCGTGAGTTGAGTAGTCCCTTCCTGAGTCATTTGTTTATGTATCATGTTCGAGTCGTGGCCTATTGGCGCATTGTGGCATCGTGTGAGATTGTTGGTCATGTCTGGGATGATTTGTGTCTGAACAGTTCATACTGGGTTAGACGAGATTATTGGATCAGGGATCAGTGAGATAAGGTTATGCGGAATATATTAAAGGACAATTACCCTTATTTGATTCGTAATGAGACGAGAATCTAAGTCAAGAGGAGAGACTAAATGTTTGGTTAACTCTGCAGCTGGTTAGGAATTTCTACACATCTCCTCCGTTGTGGTGGTACCGTCAGCATTATAGCAGGATGCATGTTTGTATATTATAAGGTGCATTGGGAGCATCAGATTCGTAGAATTTAGGCTGTTGAGGTTTAGGGAATGTCATGGTGGCTAGATGATGAATTATGCGGTGCATGGTGCTGATTCAGCAAAGGTACACACTCGTGTTCTGGTACCTCATGTGGTAGTTGGTATGATTTTCATATATTATAAACATTCTTGGTAGAGAATTTCAAGTGTTGGAACTGGGTTCTAAGCTTATTGTATGGATAAAAGAGGATATCTTCAGATTTGATCAAGCGAATGTGCTTAACTGGGTTGTGGTAGCACGGGCAGGTGCACGAGGTGTTAAACAGTGATTTCAGATAACTCTAGAGCAGTTCTTGGCACGTTCGAGGACGAACGTATGTTTAAGTGGGAGAGAATGTAATGACCCGACCGGTCGTTTTGAGCTCTAGCGCGTCGTTTAGCAGTTTGAGGTCATGAGCAGTATTATGACTTGTAGGTGTGGTTGGAACTGAATTTCAGGAAGTTTGGAGTCAATTTAGGAAGAAAAATCTCAATTCGGAAACCTTAAGTCAAAAGAATCAACTAAGATTGGAATTTTGAGTAAACGGCCTCCGAATCAGGATTTGAAGGTTCCAGCAGGTTCTTATGATTATTTCGGACTTGGGCGTATGTTCGGATCGGGCTTTGGACAACCCAGGAGTGTTTCGGCGCATATTATGGAAGATAACATTATAGAAGAATTTCATAAATTTGGACTCTAAGGCATTTCAGTGTTATAGATGTCTGTTTGGTATTCAGAGTCTGGGAATAGCATCGTATGGTGATTCTGGAATTGGGAGCGCGATCGGAAGTGAATTCGGATATTCGTAGGTCATTTTGAAGTCATTTGGCTAAAGATAGAAATTTGAAGGTTATTGAGAAGTTTGACCGAGAGTTTGACTTTTTGATATCGGGGTCGGATTCCAATTCCGAAAGTTGGAGCAGGTCCGTAATGTCGAATATGACTTGCGTGCAGAATTCCGGGTCAATCGGACGTGATTTGATAGGTTTCGGCATCGGATGTAGAAGTTTGAAATTTCAAAGTTCATAAAGCTTGAATTGGAGTGCGATTCATGATTTCGACTATGTTTGATGTGATTTGAGGCCTCGAGCGAGTTCGTATCATGTTTTGGGACATGTTGGTATAATTGGTTAAGCTCCCGAGGGCCTCGGGTGGATTTCGGAAGGCTAACGGAATGGATTTCGGGCCAAAATATCTGTTGAAATTTCTGCTGCAAATCTATTTTGGACGGCAACTGATGCATCGAAGAGCTAACTTTGAAAGCATATATATCAAAATATATAAGGAGTCTGACAATTTGCAAAACATAAAAGTTGTATCCCTTGCATACTAGTTTCCACAATGTTAAACCATTCCTGATTTCGACATTTGATCATAAAGTTATGATAGACTGAAGATGGCTGGTGAAGCAGTTTCGACAGAGTTTACTGATGCATGGAGCCGACTTAGGAAGCTCATATCTCGGAATATATGAAGAGTTATATGATGTACAACCTATCAAATGAAAGATCTTCAAGACTAGTTTCTAAATATTCAAACCGTATGTCATTTGGATATTTCTACAAGGAGCTATGGGCGTTTTAACAGAAGGTATATAACAAGGAAAAATTGTAATAGGATGTACAACCTGCACAACGCAAGGTACAACTCGATGAAGCCTGGGCAGATTGTTTTAAAAACGAGTTTTGACCCATTTCTTTCATTTGGTTTGGACGATTTTGGAGAGCTCAAGGAGGGATTTTCACCAAGCAACATTAGGTAAGTGATTTCTTCCTATTTTTGAGTTAAATATGTGATCTTACAAGGATTTGGACATGGAAAATTAGTATAAATTTGGGATTTTTGGGGAAGACCTAGAATTTGGAATTTTGGACTTTTACCATGAATTTGAGCCTGAAAATTAGAGTAAATTGTATAATTGAGTTAGTAAAGCTATGGGTAGAATTTATCTTCGAAAAATTTCAGAATCCGGGCACGTGGGCCTGAGGGCATTTTGGTCAAATTTTTGAGCGGAGTTGGGAACTTATATAATTTTAATTGTTACAAATATTAGAGTATATTTTCCTTGGTTTGTCGTTATTTGGATAGTTTTGGGGCGTTGTGCATCCATTGGAGTCGTCGGAAGGGCTTGGAAGACGGTTATGGAATTTTGGAGCGAGGTAAGTCTCCTTTCTAACTCTGTGAGGGGGAATTGTCCCCATAGGTGAACTAAATAAATACATGTTATTATTTGCAGGGGATACGTACGCACGAGGTGACCGGAGTCCGTGCGTAGCTACTATTATTCCATGTCCGGGTAGTCTAGGACCCACTAGCATACTTTACTTATTGTAGTTGGGACCTTGTCAGTAAAATATCATGTGATGCTTTCAATTTGTATATAAATCTCTGAGAAGGATAGAGTTTGCTTTTCTTAATCACCTAGAAGGAGAATTGATTCTTCCTTGGATAATTGTGTTTCAGATAAATCTATAGAGTTTGGAACCGTGTCAATATTGGCAAGTAAATCTCCAGAAAGGCTTTAAATACTATTCTCATGTTTATTAAAAGGAGAATTTTATCACTTCATTGAACATCAAATTTTCCTGATAAAAATGTGGTTTATTGGTGTGGATATGTATAACTTTGGGTGTCTGAAGCAGGATGGCCTGTATTTATGTATATTTATACGGGGACCCGAGTTGCAGGTATGATTCGTGATGGCGCCAAACATCATTGTCAGGCAAGCCAATCATTAATTAATCGAAATAAATTTCATGTTTAACATTTATGAAAAACATTTCGTTTCACTTTGTTACATAATAACTAAATAAAATATGTCAAGTAAGACAATAGTTTAAAATATCACACTTTAAGAAATATATAACAACACATCCCAGAACCCGGTGTCACAAGTGCATGAGCAATTTCTAAGAATTTATACAATCATTACAAAGCCTGTCCGAAGTATAAATTGGACGAGGAAATTTAAAAAAATGTAATAAATACAAAACATGTAAAAAAATGTAATATATACAATTTACTCTACATTTCATGCTAAATTCGTGGCTAAAAATCCAAATTACCATATTCTAGATTCCTTTAAGATTTTCCCAATTTCCTACCAATTTTCATGTATAATTCATGCATATAATCTTGTATTTAACTTTTAAACGGGAGGAATTTACTTACCTAGTGATTCTTGGTGGAAGACACCTCTTGAAGCTCCCCAAATTTTCCCATACCAAGTGAAGAAATGGCTAAGAATCCCGCATTTAAATTAATCTGCCCAGGCTCAATTTTCCTCTCTGCGTTTGCGACATAACGAGTGCGTTCGCGTAGGGCAACAGCCCTGACCCTCTGCGTTCGCAGGGCTTCCTGTGCGTTCGCATAGGCCAAACGGCCCCCAGGCCCCATTCCTTCTAAGTGTTCGCACACCGTATCCCGCGTTCGCGTAGTGATCACACCCCAAGCCACCGTGTTCGCACCCCCTTTTTTGTGAACGCATAAACCAAATCCATCAGCCCTCGAATTTCCTTCTATGTGATCGCACAGAAGGGAACCCGATCGCATAGCACACCAGATAGACCAGAAGACAACAACAACAAAATAGAGAAAAATGGTCTGAAACCACCCCGAAACACACACGAAGCCCCCGGGACCCTGTCCAATCACACGAATCTTTCCTAATACCTCATTCGAACTTAGTCGAGCCTTGAAATCACATCAAACAACATCGAAACCAAGAATCGCACCCAAATCCAAACTTTATAAACTTAGAAATTTCCAACTTCTACATCTGATGTCGAAACTATCAAATCACATCCGATTGACCCAAATTTTGCACACAAGTCATATTCAACATTACGGACCCGCTCCAACTTCCGGAATCGCATTCCGACCTCGATATCAAAATTTCCACTTCCGGTCGGATTTCTCATTGCGATCCATGAAGAACTCATAATTATTTACCTGACATAACGCGTCTCATTTAACGCCACATGGGCGGGCACCTACCTTGTAGGTTAAAGCTCAATAATTATAGCACGAATTTGGTAAATTATGCACAGATATTTTTGATACAAAAATTTTCAAATAAACATAACTGGCATGATTTCCTATTAGTACTATAGTACAAATTTAATTTCACAAGGATGAATTTAAACACAAGAATTTCCATCACAAGGATCTCATCCTTACATTATTTCCACCGTAGCTCGTAGCCCCGTTTAAACATATCAAATCACATTAAAACGCGAGGATCTCGTCCTCAACTCTGAATCACCAGTAAATGTTTATCGTGCCAATCAAAACATTATGTTTCCTTTTTTTAAATATTTTTTTACTAAGCAAAATTACAACACGTAATGATGGACATAGCTATCCCCATAGAATTTTTCAATACAAGGATTCACAGAAGTAGATTTTTAGAGTTATGAAGCTCACCCGAGAGTGGAGCATATTAGAAGAATTTTATTAGATACGCATAACCGAATTACGTTCAGGAAACCATCACTCAATAATAATTAGAGATTTTTCTTATCTGAAATACGTTAGAGATTATTTCAAATTATATAATTTCCCAACTCCGCTCAATGAAATGACCAAAATACCCTCAGGCCCACGTGCCCAGAATCTGAAATTTCTCGAAGATAAATTCTACCCATAGCTCCACTAGTTCAAATATACAATTTACTCTACATTCCATTCTCAATTCGTGGCTAATAATCCCAACTACCATATTCTACGTTCCTTTAAGATTTTCCCAATTTCCTACCAATTTCCATGTCTACTTCATGCATATAATCCTATATTTAACTTAAAAACGGGAGGAATTTACTTACCTAGTGATGCTTGGTGGAAGACCCCTCTTGAAGCTCCCCAAATTCGCCCATACCACGTGAAGAAATGGCTAAGAATCCCGCATTTAAATTAATCTGCCCAGGCTCAATTTTCCTCTCTACGTTCGCGACATAACGAGTGCGTTCGCGAAGGACAACAGCCCTGACCCTCCGCGTTCGCAGGGCTTCCTGTGAGTTCGCATAGGCCAAATGGCCCGCAGGCCCCATTCCTTCTATGTGTTCGCACACCGTATCTCGCGTTCGCGTAGTGATCACACCCCAAGCCACCGTGTTCTCACCCCCTTTTTCGCGAATGCACAAGCCAAATTCATCAGCCCTCGAATTTCCTTCTATGTGATCGCACACAAGGGAACGCAAACGCATTGTTCACCAGATACACCAGAAGACAACATCAGCAAAATAGAGAAAAATGGTCCGAAACTACCCCAAAACACACCCGAGGCCCCCGGGACCCTATCCAATCACACGACTCAGTCCTAATACCTCATTTGAACTATGTCGAGCCTTGAAATCACATCAAACAACATCGAAACCATGAATCGCAACCAAATCCAAACTTTATGAACTTAGAAATTTCCAACTTCTACATCCGATGCCGAAACCTATCAAATCTCGTCCGATTGACCCAAATTTTGCACACAAGTCATATTCGATATTACGAACCCGCTCCAACTTCCGGAATCGCATTCCGACCTCGATATCAAAATTTCCACTTCCGGTCGGATTTCTCATTGTGGTCCATGAAGAACTCATAATTATTTACCCGAATTAACGTGTCTCATTTGATGCCACATGGGCGGGCTCCTACCTTGTAGGTTAAAGCTCAATAATTATAGCACGAATTTGGTAAATTATACACAGATAATTTTTGACACAAAAATTTTCGAATAAACCTAACATGCATGACTTCCTATTAGTACTATAGTACAAATTTTAATTTCACAAGGAAGAATTTAAACACAAGAATTTCCATCACAAGGATCTCATCCTTACATAACTTCCACCGCGGCCCGTAGCCCGGTTTAAGCATATCAAATCACATTAAAACGCGAGGATCTCGTCCTCAACTCTGAATCACCAGTAACATGTGTATCTTGCCAATCAAAACATTCCATTTCCTTCTTTTAAATATTTTTCTGTTAAACAAAATTACAACATGTAATGATGGACATAGCTATCCCCATAGAATTTCTCAATACAAGCATTCACAGAAGTAGATTTTTAGAGTTATAAAGCTCACCAGAGAGTGGAGCATAGTAGAAGAATTTCATTAGATACGCATAACCGAATTACGTTCAGGAAACCATCACTCTATAATAATTAGAGATTTTTCTTGTAATGACACCATTTAATGTAACGCCTCATCCATACCATAGAAAATATATCAACAGGCTGGGTCTCCACCTCTATGAATCTAACCTCCACTTTCGACATTCCGACCCCTTTTTCCCTAGCTTGTCATATAGTTGAGTTGTAACTGCAATGGGGCACGTAGCCTGAGTGCACTGATGAATTATGACTCTCCCTAGCCTAGGAATGTTTCTACCACTAGACGCAATAAAGTATCAAATTTCCCTGAGTCGTACAAAATTTTTACAATCATGAGTCCTTTAATGAGTCTCTGGACTTGCTCTCTGGATATATGAATCGAAGTAGGAGTATGACAGGATAACTTATCAAACCTGATGGCATGTTCTGACATCGTCATGGTGACCTGACACAATTGTTCAAACCCTAAGTGCCCAGCAAAAATGGAAGGTTCGAGAAACAAACTCTTTCAAAAGCATTATGAGGACTGAGTCAAATAGTTGATGTTGCACTGGATGGTCTTCCTCTTCGTAGGCTTACCTCAACCATCGGCGACCAATTTCTCCTTTACCATGTTGACTCAACGCTGCCGAGCTACCCCACTTATTCATGTACCCTTCATTATTCCTTGGGGTAACTCTTATCCTTATTGATGCACAATGACCCCAAAGGTAGAGCTCTATACAGATAAACCTTGGCACGAACCGTATAGTCTAGAAGCTTGTCAACCACTGTATTCCCTTTTTAGCACCCCCAATATCCGCAACCGTGATCTCCACACTGAGTAGACCTTCCGTAGATTCAAAGTTTTTTATATAACTCCTTTGGTACTAAGGTATAGGTTTATTAAGAAGGCGGACATACCGCAAGTCCCAGCTTTATCCCTTGCAAAATCTCAAGCCTTATACATTCCTAGCCAAAATCGATATAACCCATGACCCCGCAATGTATTCCTTGACAGTGGACTTCCCCACTTGGCACGAAGTCATAGGTCACAATGCCTGATAATCCACAATGTTATACTTCACAGCTCATATAAATCAACCCCGTTGCTTTCAACTTATTCCCATGTTCTTCAATAGTTCATAGTAGCGGTCAAGAAAATCATGTGGGTCCTCAAAAGATATACCACTGAAATGGAGTGGAAATAGTTTGGTAAACTTGTCCAACCTCAATAAACGGACTAGTACGTCCTGCAACACCAGAGTAGCTATAAAACCTTCTGGAATCTGAACTAGTCCAATATATACCACTGAGCTAGAACCTCTGTGTCTAGATCTATTTGAGGCTTTACGATATTTTTATTTTTTTTATTTTTTTTTCATCCTTGAGGCTTTACAATAGGTGCTGATGTTCGAGCTCTATACTGAGATCTTCTTCTGTCTCTTCCCGTAATTGTAGCTGTCATTGGGGCTCCATTTCTTGTCCGGTTGTAGAAGCATTGCGTGTTGCCGAGATTTGCGAGAGGACAAGAATAGACGAGTTCAATCATTAGTGATAGAATAAATTTGTACGATAAAGTAGAATAGACGTGAAATTGTTCCTAACTGCATAGCCCCTGAGAGATAAGTACAGACGTCTCCGTACCGATCCTTCAGACTCTACCAAGTTTGTTCGTGAATTGTGAGACCTAAGCAACATAGTGCTCTGATACCAACTTGTCACGACCCAAATTCCCAACCTAGGGATCGTGATGGCACCTAACACCACACTTGCTAGGCAAGCCAATGTTATAATTCGATTAACTACTTTGCATTAATTATCCATTTAGACATAATAAAATAATTTAAAGTAAACTGAATCTATTGGTTTTCGATGAATAATTCCAAAGATAAAATAATAAAAAATTAATTAAACGAACCACGAACTAATTATATAAATAACTCTAATACTACCCCAGGGTCTGGTGTCACAATTCACGAACTACTAAAGAATACTACAAATAATGGGCAGAAAGAAATAATACAACTGTTTTGAAAAATATAGAAAAAGTCTCTACGAACTAAGAGAATACTCTCGGGATCTGCGAACGCCGTCAGATATCCCTTGTGTCTCCAAAAAATAAATAGTTGGCCGGTACCTGGATCTGCACAAAAGAGTTAATAAAGCAATAAAACAATTCTATACAAGCAAGAAAATATAATCTGAAAAAATAAATAAAGTAACTCGGTCGCTTATTCCAGGCCTCAACTATCACCAATGTCTCACACAAATTTCCAACGCTTCCAATATTTTGAATTTTAAAATAGAAGTAAATACGAAAAATGGAAAATAGTAGAGTAAAACAGTAAGTTTTCAAATCTGTAAATTCCAAATCCTTGAGTTTCAAAAACCAACAAAACATTTTTGAATCCAGTAAAACATAAGTGTCCACCCTTATCAATTACTTGTTGCGGCATGCAACCCGATCGCACCAGTCCACCCTTATCACTATAATTTATCGACCCTTAACACTATAAATTATCCACCCTTATCACTATCAATTTCTCCACCCTTATAACTATCAATTTATTTATCAAAAACTTTCACAATTCAGGCCAAGCCTTTCACGACACTTTTACTTCAACAATTGCAAACAGAAAACAGTATAGCTCGTAAGCTTTAACCAATATCATTTCACAATAAAATCAACCAGAATATATGTAAACACATAACGCTGTCAACCCAAATCAGTCTTTATGTACCATGATAGATCAATAGAACAACCAACACTGTTAGCACACTTGTAACAACCATTGGAAAAAAATCAAACGAAGTAGGAAAATATATATATATATATATATAGTATCTCGTAAAGCAATGTCCAACAGCTCAACCTTTCTATACCACAAGGAAACCAGGGAAATGACCAATACTTTTCCAAAATAATTGCAACAAGACTTAACAACAAAATAACAAGCCAAGTAGTCATAGAAACCATGACGAACATAAAACAATCAATACATGAATCAATTAAATTGGAAACAGGAGGGGATCGTGTTTAACAGACCATTTGGTTTTTCATAGATACTCGTCATCTCACCTATACACCACACACATGAAAATTCACATAGCAAATAAGTGGGGATTCCTATTCCCCCAAGTCAGGGTTAAACCAAGAACTTACCTCAATTCCGCATGCCACTCACTGCTCAATTATGGCTTTTCCTTTAGAATCTTGCTCTAACTTTCTCAAATCTAATCATAATAAACTCAATATCATTAATTAAGGCTAAAGGAACTACCTTTATTGAAAATTACAATTTTCGTAAGTTTTCTCAAAAAAGGTGAAAACCCGACCCCGAGCCCGCTTGGTCTAAACTAGGGGTTCGGACCAAATTACGTTTACCCATTCACCCAAGAAACCAATTATACATTTAGTTTCGAAATCCGACCTCAATTCGAGGTAAAAATTTGATTTTTACAAAATTCCCTAATTCTGTCCAAACCCTCAATTTTTACCATGAAAATTCTTAGTTTTTGATTTAAAAGTGATGAAAAACAATGAGTAATTGAAAGAGTAAAGTTTAGAATTCATTACCTATGACTTGGGGATGATATTTAGTGAAAATATCCGTTCCTAAGGTTGTGGGGTTCGAACATTTGAAGAAGAAGAAGTCTGCCCATTTTATATATATTTTTCTACCAGTTATTCTGCCTCGTATATCATTCCAAACGATCCCAAAAATCCATTTTTATGCCTCCAATGGATTCCTCGTGAAATTCTAGTAAAGTTTGACTTTTCAATCACTCAATTTGACCTTATAACGAATGAGATATGTAGGTTTTAATATTTGCAAATAGTGCAGATTTTTAATACGCCGTCGCTCCGTCAGTGGCAATTTCATAATTAATCTGAAAAATCTGGCAACCTTAGTAAAATGACCATAAAATCCTCATACGATGTCTAAATTTGATGATTCTCTTTGCTAATGGTCCGTAATTACGATAAGGATCTAATAACTCATTCAAAACAGAAATAGGAGCTCATTTGTTTAATATGATATCATTTATGCTTGAAGAAATGACGTTGAAACATAAGAAAAACGAGCACAATACAGCCCAAACCTATCTGAAACTCACTCGAGACCCTCAAGACCTCAACCAATAATTCAAACCAGTCATATATCACTACTCAAACATAGTCGAATCTCCAGAACACTCAAGACAACACCAAAGCACCAAATCAACTTTGGATTCAAGCCTAAGAACTTCTAAACTTCCAAAATTCGCTAACCGCGTCGAAACCTACCAAACCACGTCCGATTGACCTCAAATATTGCACACACATAACAAATGACACTACGAACTTACTCCAACTTCCGTAATTCCATTTCGACCCCGATACCTAATTTTCTGTTGTCGACCAAAATTGCCAAATTTCTAAATTTCCCCAATACAAGCCTAGAACAGAGTCTTAGTTCATAAAATGACCCCTTGGGTCATCACATCGAATCCCACAGAGAACTAAGGTTTCACTATAACTGTTCAATATCACTCATAAGACAAGATAGAACAATTCATAAGTTATAAATATTAAGATTCTTATATCTAACTAATTAACTAACAAATTAAAGTAGTAAATTAACAACTAGGGATACTAAGGGTCAGAGAAAAGATTAAGGAGGTCTAGAGTTATGATTTCTCCAATTGTCGGAATCCTTCCCGCCACGTCTTCTATAATTTCTCCTAAATATTCTCTACTGATCATGCGCACTCAACCTATCCTAATTCTCTCTCGAGCAACTACAATATGTACTAGTCATATTCTCTCGAATTACGCTAGATTTCACTTTTTTACCGCTCACTATGATAACGTCAAAGCTTCATTATTTCTAATCTGACTTTTAAACGAACCGTATTGATCTCTCATATACCTTAGTAGTGACGTTGTTCAACAACCACCTAAATATGAATCCTTTCTCAACCAACACATAATAAATAGGCATATTCAATTGATGGCCATTCAATCAACATCAGTAAACACGTAGTTGAACAAGTAGAGAAATCTAACGGTTCAATTATATAAAAACATAACGAGAATTTATCTTACAAAAGGTTCCATCAAAACCCTACATAACAAATTATCTATTCATAATAGTATACAATCATAGTAATATTCAAAACCATTAAACTACAGCTTAAAGGAAAGCAGAGAGAAAAAACTCAAGTGATTCGTGCTTTCGAAGTATTCTGTAGTCTCTTGCCTCTCTACTGATGTCCCATGTTCTCTAATGATGTCTAACCCTTCAAAAACTAACTTTATGAGTATTTATAGGGCAAGGGACGAATTTACATGTTCAATTCTAATGATGACTTAAAATTCTTTTTGGATGGCATTGATGGCACCTTGCATTGCCTGTAGCACTGTCACTTCGGTGAAAGGCACTGTCTGTAGCACTGTCATTTCGGTGCAAAGCACTGTATGTAGAACTATCATTTTGACACAAGGCACTGTCTTTTCGGTGCAAGGCACTGTTTATGGAACTGAATTCTCTATGCCGTGCACGTCTTCTTTTAATGATCCATTTTGTAGTCCTGAGGTACCCTTCCATGCAACTTCTCTCCAATTCGTGTCCAAGCATTCCTACACATGAAATAAGCTCTATTAAGCGTGATTGTCGCATAAATTAGCATCCAAACAACAAGCAAGTAGGGTAAATAACGTCAAAATATATGGAATTATCGCACGACATCATGCATTGCTGCTCAAAATCAGGACAACAAAAATAAAGAGAAGTTTGAACATTTTCACTAGTTAGTGGAAAAGCTCAAGAATTTTTTCTTGATCTTTTATCTAATTTTGTTGTTCTTCAGCTAATTCCAAGTCTGAAGTTTGCACTACATATTCAGACTAATTTGTCTGAAGTTTGCACTATGAACTGAAGTTTTCTCGATTGCCTTTAGAAGTCAAGCCAAACTTCATGCGAAAATATCTGAAGTTTTGTTTTGATAAGGTCACACTTCAGGTAAAAAATTCTGAAGTTTATACTTCAGACATAATTGTTTCTACTTCAAGCCTGTACGACTGAAGTTATCCGAAAAGTGGGTAGAATTATATTTTTTTGTGCAAAGAGGGTATAAGTTCAATAGTGACCCAAAAATTAGGTTTAGATGCAAATATCCCAAATCTTATTTGTAAAGCTCTCAATATGGGTCGGGCCGGGCTAGCCTAGCCCACGTGGGCTTTAGCAATTGACGGGCTGGTCTAGGCTAGACCACCATGGTGATGAGCCTTACAATGGTCAGTCCACCCCAGCCCTATGTGGGTCGCGGGACCCCACGGGCTGGCCCATCATTTTTTATATATTACTTTATATTTTTTCTTTAAGTTATGACCTAAAAAAAGATAACTATTCAAAAGTTAAAAAAATATCTTATTGAAAAAGTTACTAAAAACTTAATAAATTTTTATACTATTCCAATATATCACAATAAACACTAAAAAAAGTAAAAGACAAGACTATATTTCATTCCCTAAAGGTCAAAACTCAAACAACCTATTCAAGAGAATGTTCACGACGCTTATGGCATATCAAACACATCATCTTCATCAAACACATTTAAATCCACTTGTGACAAGGTTGTCTTAACATCTTCACTTTCATCTACATCTACAATTCATATGCAATATTAAGAATAATTAAATTTCAAAAACTAATAACATTTAAATTGACATAAGAAAAACATTACTACCAGTTTGAGTTTGAGAAAAGTTGTGCAGCCATTTTCGAGTAGTAACAAGTGTTTGGAAATTTTCATAAATAAATACAACTTCTGTACTTTGTAAGAACACGCCACCAATAGGAATGCTAAATAAATACTAAATATTTATTCTGATGCTACAATGGCAATAGGAATACTAAGTATATCATGCGTCATTACTGAAAGATCGGGATATTTTCTAGAATGGTCCTTCCAATACATGACAACATCTTTCTCTTGAAACTTATCAAGATCAAGTTTTGGTTCCTCTAAGTAAAGATCCAATTCTTACTTTCCATTTCTAGAGCCAGTATACATGTTATTTTTTTTGATATATTTTAAGTAAATATTTTATTAGGCCCACGAGCCGACCCAACCCAGCTCACTCAAGCATCACGGGCCACGGGCTTACTCGGGCCAGGATTAAAAACTTCATTTTTAAATGGGCTCCAAAACTTCTAGCCCAATACTGCTAAATCACGGGTTGGGCTGGCCCAACGGGCCAATCCCATATTGACGGCTCTACTTATTTGTATAATTGTCTACTGAAATCAAAATTTTCATCCTTATCTCGGCACTTAATATGAAAGCAAGAGCTGAAATTTTATGATAGTGATATTTGCCGATCTAGGCCTAGGTCCTCACAGGTTTAAAACGTGCCACTAGGAACTAAGGCTTGTTAGCTTATATGACCAGCATCCCTCTTGTGTTTTTTTGTCGATGTGGGACACTGCCTAAAGTCTGGGGTGTTACATCATCTTTGTTCACCACTTTTGTTAATAATCTGTAATGCTGTAAAATAAAATAATAATAATAATTTCTGAAAAACATACAGAAACAGTAAGAAACCTCACTAGCGCGAGCTGTAGCGCGGGATTAGCGCGGCCACGCTAGTGGAATATATCAAGGACAGTGAGAAACATGACTAGCGTGAGCTCTAGCGCGGGATTAGCGTTGGCGCGCTAGTCTAGGCATCCTTAGTTGTTTTTTCTATGAAAAATAATATAAGAACAAATCGAGCCCACTGAATACACAGTGTGTCCTTAAGGAAATTATTCCCCCGAAGTACCCGAGGTGATGGAATATATCGTCCCAAGATAGAACGATTTAACTCATCGGAGTGTCGGTACCAAAAATGCCGGTGAACAGCGAACCACTCGAAGGCTGTAAAACACACTGGAATATTTTGTGCAGAAGAAGAAGAAGAAGATCAGAAAATTTAGTAAGTAAAAAATCTGGGATTCAAGGTATATTTATAGCCAATTTCGTACTGTTTCTGAAAAGGTATAGCAACCTTTCAGAACAGTCATAGCTGTTGGAACATGTGTGAATCCTTTCAGAACAGCCATGGCTATTTTGAACAGATATGAACATTGCGGGAAATCTAAAAACGGATTTAAAATAATTCGGGAAAGAAAACGAGTCGGACCGGGTCACGGGTAATTTTGGATTCGAAAGTAATTAAATTAATTAATTAAATAATTTGAAAAGAATTTTTGTCCAAAAATATTAATCAATCAATCGATCTTTGACCAAATCCAAATCCAAATCCAAATCCGAAGCCGAAGCCGAGCCGAGCGACGACGACGGCGCGAGGCTTTTGATCACGCTCAACTATGTCTTATAAAATACTAAGCGGGCGTTGCAAATATAATCCGGGGTATTATGCCCAGAGTCGATCCCATAGGGAATTTACGTATCAATCAAGGATTTAGAATACGCAACTTTTACTCAATCAATTCTCTTAAGACTTTTTAATATAATTGGTGATGTTTTACTAATTCTACTGACAATAATAATAACTAACAATTACTAACAATGTGTTGTAAACAAATATGTTAAAGGTCTAAGGCTATGGTTTTCCCCGTTGGTGAACTTCTTTCTCGGATATTTCTTATAGTTTGATTAGTTGTCTCTATCAATCATGATCACTCTATCTACCATAAATCTCTCTCAAGTAATTATGATAATTTACTAGACGCACTCTCTTGAGTTACGCTAGCTAGATTGCATACAGTTCACTTTAGATTGCACCCGAAGTATCGTTATTTCTAATCCAACTTCTAAACCCTCGGTTATGACTTTCGTCTATGCTCCGAGAGTGATGTTGTTCAAACAACTACCTAAATATGCACTCTCTCTCAAGTAGATACAGAATAAATAGAAACAGCTAATTGAGGGCCCTTCAATCAACTACAACAAGAACGTAATTGAACAAATAGAGATTAATCAACCAATGAAAACTATATTAATATCACAATAAGTTTATCCCCCAACGGGTTCCACCAAAACCCTAGATTAAGAAAATTAGCTACTCATATTCATCAGAATCAATAAAAGCTATAAAAATCAATGTTTGCTTCACTGAGTAGTAATCCACGGGATTTTCTTCACTTCAATGGCTTCCTTCTCTTTCAAATTGTGTTTTTGGGTCTATTTATATGTTTGGGATATACCCTAAACGAGTAGGAGACTTATATTCCAACCGGGAAACACTTAAAACTCTTCAAAACTCAGATTTGACCAGATCAGGGGCCAGGCGTTACATGCCAAACGCCTGGATAACGCCTGGCCAGGGCTGGCGTTTTGGCCCTGGCGCCTGGATAATGCCAGGCTAGGGCTGGCGTTTGGGCTCTGGCACCTGGCTAACGCCAGGCTGGGTCTAGCCTTAAGGCTCAAACGCTCGGCTATAGCCCGGTGCACTCCTCTTCACCTCTTGAGCGTATTTTTGACGTATTTGCATCCATTTAGCTCGGCTTCCATCTCTAATTCACCTACACATTAAATAGACTCTATTATGCACATAAAAAGTGTATTTTTATCATTAACGCACATAAAATGTAAGGCATATAACGTGTTAAACCATGAATTCTAGCCACACATCAGCTTTCCTTCTTCTCAACTCTTCAATGAGGGACAAAGTGCACTAATTCAAAATTCCACTCCCTTCCATTTCTTTTCCCACCATTTTCGATTCACTCTCTTTAAGCTACACCAAGCTTAAAATTAAGCTAAACTAAGCTTAAAATTAAGCTACACTAAGCTTAAAGACCAACAATCCGCCACATGAATGGGGAATGGCTATAGAATAAAGGAATGCACGGACGTGTGTGTGTTTTACATGCAAGAATTAATTGCATCTAGATAGTAGGTTTCCCTTTGAACTTTTCGTAGTGAACTTATATCAGATATATTCGGTCAATCGGTAGATTTGATATCTTTGAACCGTCGAGCTTTGTTGTATACCTAGACAACATAAGTCACACAATCAATCCTTAACCATCTATGGTTCTCACGGTTGTGTTCGTTTCAGCCATGAACACCGCCTGGTTTCATGAGTGCTTAGAGAATGGGCCTTTACTTTCATTCCCCTTGAAGCGGCTTACACTTCACACTAACATAGGTGATTCCTAAACGTGTAATCCTAAAGTCACACTATCTGGTCATATCCTGCCAGACTTAGCAAATCATTAAAAAGCTTTAAGCTTTATTGACTCATCAAAAAGCCTTAATGCTTCACCTTTATTTCTGAACATTGTCTTCATCACGATAATGGGTTGAGTTATTTGACAATGCTGAACCGTCATTCATAACTTGTTTGATCTCTTTGAACCTAGATCTTGGGATCTCCAGTCTGCTAGGTAGAGTTACTGCCATGATGACTTGTCCTAGGCCTTAACACCATCCTCTTTGATGATCTTTCACTTCCTCTCTAGATAGGCCTTTTGTAAGTGGATCCGACACGTTATCTCTTGACTTTATGTAGTCAATTGTGATAACACCACTAGAGAGTAGTTTTCTAACGGTATTATGTCTCTGTCATATATGACGAGATTTTTCGTTATACATAACGCTCCCTGCCCTGCCTATTTCCGCTTGAATATCACAATGTATACAAATAGGTGCCAAAGGTTTGGGCCAAAATGGAACATCTTCCAAGAAATGCTGGAGCCATTCAGCTTCTTCACCGGCCTTATCTAAAGCTATGAATTCAGATTCTATTGTAGAATGGGCGATGCACTTTTGTTTGGATGATTTCCAAGACACTTCTCCACCCCAATTGTGAAAACATATCCACTCGTGGATTTAACTTCAGATGATCCGGTGATCCAATTTGCATCACTATATCCCTCGATCACAGAGGGATATTTGTTATAATGCAAAGCATAGTTTTGGGTATGTTTCAGATACCCCAAAACTCGTTTCATTGCCATCCAATGTATGTGATTGGGATTACTCGTAAATCGACTCAGTTTGCTAATAGCACATGCTATATCTGGTCGCGTACAATTCATTATATACATCAAACTTCCCAATACTCTTGCATAGTCCAGTTGTGAGTCACTTTCACCTTCATTCTTTTGAAGTGCATAACTCACGTCAATTGGAGTCTTGGCTATTTTTAAATCCAAATACTTGAACTTGTCAAGTACCTTTTCAATGTAGTGAGACTATGATAAAGCTAGACCTTGTGGAATCTTGTGAATTATGATTCCCAAGATCAAATCAGCAAATCCTGGGTCTTTCATGTCGAATTTGCTAGCTAGCATGCGCTTTGTAGAATTTATATCTGACATGCTTTTGCTCATTATCAACATGTCATCAACATACAAACAAACAATGACTTCATGACCCGGAATGTTTTTAATGTAAACACATTTATCGCACTCGTTGATTTTAAACCCACTTGCCAACATTGTTTGATCAAATTTGGCATGCCATTGTTTGGGTGCTTGTTTAAGTCCATAAAGCGACTTAACAAGTTTGCACACTTTCTTTTCTTTACCAGGAACCACAAAACCCTCAGGTTGTTCCATGTAAATTTCTTCCTCCAATTCAGNCCTTCTCTTTGTCTATAACCTTTGACAACAAGTCTTGCCTTGTATTTGTCAATAGTGCCATCAGCTTTCATTTTCCGTTTAAAGATCCATTTCGAACCTAAAGACTTATTTCTAGGAGGAATATCAACCAATTCCCATGTATGGTTATCCAAAATTGATTGAATCTCACTATTGACTGCCTCTTTCCAAAATGCTGACACAAAAGACGACATAGCTGGTTTAAAAAATTGAGGATCATTTTCAAGCAACAATGTCACAAAATCTGGTCCAAAGGAAGTAGATGTTCTTCGACGTTTGCTACACCTTGGATCTTCTACACTTGGAGTATTTTCCATTGGTTCTTTCCGAGGTTGTCTAGGTCTTTCACTTAACGACTCGCATTCAGTTTTATACGGATAAATGCTTTCAAAGAATTCAGCATTATCTGATTCTATTACCGTATTAAAATGAATCTCGGGATTATCAGATTTATTGACCAAAAATCGACATGCTTTACTGTTTGTAGCATATCCAATGAAAACGCAATCTAGTGTTTTTGGTCCAATTTTAACCCTTTTAGGTAAAGGAACTTGTACCTTTGCTAGACAACCCCACACTTTAAAATATTTCAAGTTGGGTTTTCTACCTTTCCATTTTTCATATGCAATAGACTGCGTTTTGCTGTGGGGGTACTATGTTGAGTATTTGATTAGCTGTAAGGATAGCTTCCTCCCACAAACTCTGCGGTAATCCGGAGCTTATTGACAAAGAATTCATCATTTCCTTTAATGTCCGATTTTTCCTTTCCGCAATTCCGTTGGATTAAGGTGTGTAAGGTGTAGTAGTTTGATGGATAATTCCATATTCCGAACATATTTCTGCAACTGGAGATTCATATTCTCCACCTCTATCACTTCTAATCGTATTGATCTTTTTATTCAATTGATTCTCTACTTCATTATTGTATTGCATAAATGCTTCAATTGCTTCATCCTTACTATTAAGCAAATAGACATAACAATATCGAGTGCAATCGTCAATAAAAGTAATAAAATCCTTTTTCCCACCTCTAGATAATGCCGACTTCATATCGCAAATGTCAGTATGAATT
>ML416131.1:0-28704 GCA_005239525.1 Nicotiana knightiana | reverse complement strand
TTTTTCCCACCTCGAGATGGTGTCGACTTCATATCGCAAATGTCAGTATGAATTAAGTCTAAAGGATTTGAATTCCTTTCAACAGACTTATAAGGATATTTTAGAATTAGATTCAACACATATTTGACATTTCGATTTATTACACTCGAATTTAGGCAATAATTCTAAATTAATTAATTTTCGCAATGTTTTATAATTGACATGTCCGAAATGACTATGCCACAAATTATTTGACTTCAACAAATAAGAATAAGCTGAAATTTTATTCATAGTATCAACAACCATTACATTGAGTTTGAAAAAGCCCTCCGTGAGGTAGACTTTTCCAACATACATGTCATTTTTGCTTACAACAAATTTATCAGAAACAAATACACATTTAAATCGATTCCTCACTAGTAAAGAAGTAGAAAATAAATTCATCCTAATAGTAGGAACATGAAGAACATTGTTGAGCGTTAACACCTTCCCAGAAGTAATCTTTAGGAAAATCTTCCCATAACCTTCAATCTTGGCTGTTGAATTATTTCCCGTGGAAATATCTTCTTCAGGACCAACAGTAGAGTAAGTAGCAAATGCTTCTTTGACAGCACAAACATGTCGAGTGGCTCTGGAGTCAATCCACCACTGCTTCGGATTCCCAACTAAGTTTCATTCCAAAAGTATTGCACAAAGATCATCAATGTCATCATTCTTCTCTACTATGTTGGCTTGTCCCTTCTTCTTATCATTTCTCGAGAAGCGACAATCAGGGGCTTTGTGACCAACTCTTCCACAATTGTGGCAGTTGCCCTTGAATTTCTTTTTGTTCTGCTCCTTAGTCCTTCTAGAAGATCTCTTCCTCTTCTTACTTTTTTGAGCAGTTTCTTCAATNTTGTCTTCCTCAATCTTGAGACGAATCACAAGATCTTCCAACTTCATTTCTTTGCGCTTGTGCTTGAGATAGTTCTTGAAATCTCTCCATGAAGGAGGCAAATTTTCAATCATTGCAGCCACTTGAAATGCTTCATTCACAACCATACCTTCAGCAATAATGTCATGAAAAATAAGTTGAAGTTCCTGAACTTGGGTTCCCACAATTTTATTGTCTATCATTTTTAATCTAAAAACTTGGCAACCACGAACTTCTTCAAGCATGCATCTTCTGTCTTGTACTTATTCTCAAGTGCGTCCCATAATTCTTTCAAAGTATTTATCGCATTGTACACATTGTACAAGTCATCCTCTAAAGCACTTAAAATATAGCCTTTGTAAAGAAAATCTACCTGCGTCCATGCCTCAATAATCATGAAGTTTTCATTGTCTTGCATGTCTGCAGCAGGTACTGGAGGGTCTTCACTAGTGAATTTCTACATACCAAGTGTGGTAAGCTAAAAGAACACCCTTTGCTGCCATCCTTTGAAGTTGGCTCCAGAAAATTTCTCCAGTTTTTCTGCCGGTGGAACAGTCGTCCGATTCGACGAGGCTATCGTCGTTGCCGCAACAGTAGCAGAAGAATTTCCGTTATCAATTGCCATTTCTCACTGTCAACAACAGAAGAGTTCAATCAATGGCAAAACCAGAAAAGTAAACAATACTGTAATCAACAATACAGTATGTATAATAAATAAAACCGAAGTTTTTTATATACTGTTTCACAGAAAACAATGAAGTTTTTATGTTCTTCAAATCATTTTCTAAATTTCGAAACTCAGATGAAGTTCTCATGTTCTTCAAATCGTTTTCTGAATTTCAAAACTCTANTAAGTTTGTTAATAATTTGTAATGCTGTAAAACAAAATAATAATAATAATTTCTGAAAAACATACAGAAACAGTAAGAAACCTCACTAGCGCGAGCTGTGGCGCGGGATTAGCGGGGCCGCGCTAGTGGAATATATCAGGGATAGTGAGAAACCTGACTAGCGCGAGCTCTAGCGCGGGCGCGCTAGTCCAGGCGTCCTTAGTTGTTTTTTCTATGAAAAATAATATAAGCACAAATCGAGCCCACTGAATACACATTGTGTCCTTAAGGAAATTATTCCCCTCAAGTACCCTAGGTGATGGAATATATCCTCCCAGGATAGAACGATTTACTCACCAGAGTGTCGGTACCAAAAACGCCGGTGAACAGCGAACCACTCGAAGGCTGTAAAACACACTGGAATATTTTGTGCAGAAGAAGATCTTTTAGAAAATTTAGTAAGTAAAAATTCTGGGATTCAAGGTACTTTTATAGCCAACTTCATACTGTATCTGAAAAGGTATAGCAACCTTTCAGAACAGCCATAGCTGTTGGAATAGGTGTGAATCCTTTCGGAACAAATATGACCATTGCGGGAAATCTAAAAGTGGATTTAAAATAATTGGGGAAAGAAAATGGGTCGGACCGGGTCGCGGGTCATTTCTGATTCGAAATTAATTAAATAATTTGAAAAGAATTTTGTCAAAATATATTAATCAATCAATCTTTGACTGAATCCGAATCCGAATTCAAGCCGAGCGAGCAACGATGACAACGGCGCGAGGCTTGCGTTCTTCTCAACTCTTTAAGAGCTAGAAGAAGAGCTTCTCCTTATATACACATAGATTTTCTTTCCTTCTTCCAATGAGGGACAAAGTGCACTAATTCAAAATTTCACTTCCCTCCATTTCTTTTCCCAACATTTTCCATTCACTCTCTCTAAGCTACACCAAGCTTAAAATTAAGCTAAACTAAACTTAAAGTTAAGCTACACTGAGCTTAAAGACCAACAACTTTTATTATAACTGGAGTTTCATCCGGTACTTCAATAGCCCACAAGCTCTGGACAAGAGCAGAACTAGGATGTTCCATGGAAGCTGAAATAGTGCGCTCTTGTCTGATTGTTTTGACCATATTCCGTCATGCATCTCTTGGCATCTTGACCTTCAGCCTGAGTTAGTTAATTCTTTCTTACATTATGCTCGACAGTGCCTGCAACATCCGGTATCTTGACATTATGATCCATGGTACTAATATGCTGTTCTTTTGACATGCTTTCGCGGTTCGAACCCGAGACCTATAGGTTATATTGAGATAACTTTACTGTTTGCTCCGGTGACATATTAGCTCCCTGGATGTTAGAACGAAATCTGCCACATAAACATCTCTGGTACCAATATCCTGTAGACATATAGCGAAACTTGAACTTAAACCAGCTCTACATGCACCGGTTACTAAGGGATTCTGAGTTACATTCAGCTGAGTAACATCTTTGCAAAAGCACAAAGCACGAGCTGAACATGCCCTTTCGAAAACCCTATGCCCCTTCTGCAGCGGAAACCGAATGCAGCCCCCTTGGAAAGCAGAATCCTTCTTTACTATCATGCATGATCCTTTCTTGGTAGTTAACAAAAAAATTTCGATTTCATGAAGTTCACAGGGTAACACTATTAGCAATCCATGTCTGAGCAAAGGGTAACATCTTCCTATCACATATCAACTCCAAAACCTTTTCGATTTCATGAAGTGCACAGTGCAGCCTTTCGTTATCCAAAACTGAGTCCAAATCCCAAATTTTACCAACCCTTAGATTGTAGACAAAACCTCAACTTTCAAGGTGTTATATATCAAGCAAAGGAATACTGAGTAAAATAAATTAACTTTAGGTCAAAAACAATAAAATAAAGTAGAGTAAAAACAAAGGAAGATCAACATGGACATATAGACTGAAACTTACCCCTGCAATATCAATTGGTCTTGGTATATCTGGAGATCTCAATCCAATTACCTGCAAAACCAAACTTTTAAACTTGTGCCAAAGATTTAATGTCAGCGGTAATTATTTAAATATCCAGAAATAGGAGAATCGGACTGACTATTCCGGACTGACTATTCCTTCTTCTCTCCCTAAAGGAGGAAAGAAGTAACAACCGTTCTTCGGATTATTGTGTTTTTTAATCTAGTCAAGCCTAATGTTCAGTGATACTTTAGAGTCTCACAAAGCATTATAAATTCTCAGATTCTTAATTATGTGACAACACTACAAGCATGTCATGGAGAAACAAGAAGTCATTCTATTACGAGATGCAAACGAGAAATAGAACTCCCATTTTTCGTTCCTTCTATGGTCATAACAGTCCCTCCCACATATCATTGTGCATGTCACCAGTATTTTTTCAGGTAATATGACTTAACCTTGCTTCACTTTTGTAGGTAATGCAACAAATTTTACTTTATTTCAGAAGCAAAATAACATTTCAAGGTAAGAAAACACATTTTTGCCAGATAAGCCAAGTGTCATTTTGCATGGGATGTGTTGTCATCTTGCATGAAGGAAACTTGACAAGTAAGTACAACACTTGTCTTGTAGGGAAGCTTTCCTTAAGCATATATATAGCATAATTAGGCCATCATTCTTCAATCATCAAATACCAAGAAAAGCTAATCATTAGCAAAAGTAGAAATTCTTCTATCTTCTTTCCTTCCTATCCGTCCCCCTCCTTCTAATTTCTTCTTCTATAATATTTTAATTGGCATAAGATATTAATTAGTTGGTCTTTCGCTTCCAACTTGCTGGATTTATTATTTAATTTTGCTGAATTCTGTATACTCCAAATAAATAGAGATGGGCTTGTTTAATCCTGGGAAACATTTCACATTGCTGAAATAGTTTCTTAGGACAGTGCTTGACACGACTCAAGCCAATCCGTGTGTTTTCACTTACAAATAATATTATTGCAGTATTATTATCGTTATTTTTCAGTGTCATTTTCCTACACAATAAACCTTGTAGTCTGGCCCTTCCCGAAACTCCGCGCATAACGGGAGCTTAGTGAACCGAACTGTCCTTTTTAATTTCTAGCAATTTAGTCTGCTCCTAAGCAGAAGCAAAAAAGTAAAGATTGAGTGAAGGTCACCAAATAGCTTTTGGTTTCATGTGCTCTCTTAGTCTGCAGCAAAAAGATTCAAGATTTCTTTCAATTCAAATACTTTGTCTATTTGTTGAGATTCCATTTCTTAAGTCAAAATGACAGTTCTCCCTCTATTTTTATTTATGGGTAGACAAAAATAAATTGTCTTTTTTATTTTTTTATTCAGTATTTGATATTCACTTTAATACTAATTAATCTGAATTCTGAATTCATACAAGAAATCTTATTTTGAAGGTAAAGGATGCTACCAAAAGAGACTCCATTCGCAAGATCTTTGATTAAAATATTTTAAAAGACGCAAGCAACTGAGATTGTGATAATCTATTTTTATTTTGGAAAGCCTAAAATTTTTTTTCTTTTGAAACACTAATAATATTTTAAAATGTTAAGAATATAATGTTAATACTTTTATATAGTTTCTAATAATATAAGTTTTATTTAAAGTTAGACAAAATAAAATCCTGAATTCACACTATAATTATATGTATTTGTTGGGGGAAAAATGATATTTCTGCCCAGGAATAATATCCACGACAAATAATAATAACACAAGAGAGTAACAACGACACCAAATCTTTTAACGGGGTAAAATACAATACCCGAGCAGAGCAATATTTCTACTATAATATTACAACTTAGTAGTGTCAAGAGACTACTACAACTTCGAAAGAAATGACACTCTTTATTTTAAACACCTCACTACAATATTACTCACACTCACTATTTATCTCACAGACTACAATCTGTAGATTATTCTCTCTACGCTCTACTGCGCTCTCTCTGATTCTGGTGTACTGAAAATGTGGATATATCGTCCCTATTTATAGCTGAATGAATGCTCTCCAAAACAAATCAAAATTGGTTGTATTTCCTACTTGCCAATTTGCAGTCTTGCAAATTGGTTAATATTGTTCCACCGCCGAAGTTACTTCTTGTAACTTGTTGTAACCAAATTGTGAGTTTGTTTATTTTCTTTAGTTTTTTTCTTTTTCTTTTATTTAGTGAGGCTGACCCCACAAATCTCTCCCTTAATTTTGATTTTTCTTCTTCATTCCAAGAAAGTATCTCAATCTTTGAAAATCTTCAAACTTGAGAGGCTTTGTGAAGGTATCTGCAACTTGATCATGAGACTTCACATATTTGAGCTCGACTTCCTTCTTGGCTATGCATTCTCTGATGAAGTTATACCTTTTGTCTATATGCTTGCTTCGATCATGATACACTGGATTCTTCGCGAGTGCCTGTGCGGATTTATTGTCAATACAAATCTCTGTAGCTTCAATTTGTGGCAAATGGAGCTCCTTCAATAATCTTCTCAGCCAAATAGCATGACATGTACATGATGTTGCTGCTATATATTCGGCTTCACAAGTCGAGAGAGTAACAATTGGTTGTTTCTTTGAGCTCCAAGAAATAACAGACTCACCCAAGAAAAATACAAAACCAGTTGTACTTTTTCTATCATCAATATCTCCCACATAATCATTATCACAATATCCCATAAGGTTGAAATCATTAGAAGAAGAATAAAATAACCTAAAATCAATTGTACCTTTTAGGTAACGAAGAATTCTTCTAGTGACTTTAAAATGAGTAGAGGTAGGAGCTTCCATGAAGCGGCTTACTACTCCAACTGCAAAGAGTATATCTGGCCTTGTACAAGTCAAGGACCTCAAACTTCCCACAAGACTTTTGAATAATGTGGGATGTACTTTTTCTCCTTCATCAAACTTGGACAACTTTCTCCCACTCTCCATTGCTGTGTTCACCGGGTTGCAATCGAGCATGTTGAACTTCTTCAATATCTCTTTTGTATAGATTTTTTGAGAGATAAAAATTCCATCCTCCATCTGCTTCACTTCTAGGCCCAGATAGTATGACATGAGCCCTACGTCTGTCATCTCGAACTCACGGGACATATCTTTCTTAAAAGCTTCAAACAAACTTGGGTTGTTACCCGTGAAAATAAGATCATCAACATAAAGACAAACAATTAAGTTATCTCCATTAGTATGAACTTTAAGGTAAAAACCATATTCATGGAGACAACGAGTAAAACCATTGTCTTGAAAATACTTGTCGGTGTAGCTGTTCCATGCTCGTGGAGCTTGCTTTAATCCATATAATGCTTTCTTCAACTATAACACTTTATCTTCGTGGTTTTTGACCATAAAGCCCAATGGTTGTTCAACATAGACTTCTTCTTCAAGATAGCCATTCAAGAAGGCTGACTTGACATCTAGTTGATGGATCTTCCATTTCATTTGTGCCGCCATAGAGATCAGCAAACGAATATCTCCATACGGGCAACAGGTGCATAGACTTATTCATAGTCAACGCCTTGCCTTTGCTTGTAGCCTTTAGCCACAAGTCGTGCCTTATATCTCTCCACATCTCCATAAACATTTTTCTTTGTCTTGTATACCCATTTCACTCTAATTGCTCGATGACCCTTGGGAAAAGTTTTTAACTCCCAAGTGTTGTTCTTCTCTATTGAATCGATCTCTTCCTTCATGGCTTGTCTCCACCTTTTGTCTGTAAGAGATTTATCAAAGTCCATTGGTTCACTGTCACCAAAAAGACATCAAAAATCAAAATTAGTAACTTCTTTTGTTGGTTCACTGTCAGCAAAGAGACAAAAATCAAAATTAGTAACTTTTTCTGTGTCCTCATAGAGCTCTTGGATACTCCTTGTCCTTTGCGGTTTTTCATTTGAACTTTCTTCAGAAGAGGGAGATGCAACATTTGTTGGAGAAGGAGGTGGAGTTGTGTCCTTCACAGGTTCCACGGTCTCTTTTTCTTCTTCATCACCAAGGTAAGTCTAGGAAGTCATATGAAGTTTCCTCCTGAGCTTCCCAGTTATATGCCAATTCTTCATCAAATTCAGCATCACGACTTACCATCATCTTGTATCATAGCCAACTAACACATGCTTGACATTTCGATCGTCAAGCTTCGCTCTCCCTTGATGTGGAACATGAGCATAGGCTATGCTTCCAAAGATTCTCAAATGCTTGACACTTGGATTTCTTCCACTCCATGCTTCTTGAGGGGTTTGATCTCTAACATTTCTTGTTGGAGACCTGTTATTCAAATAAATTGCACAAGAAGTAGCTTCGGCCAAAAATTCCTTGGGCATACCTTTAGATTTCAAAATACATCTAGCCATATTAAGAATCGTTCGATTCTTTCTCTCTACAACTCTGTTTTGTTAGGATGAATAAGGTACCATTAGAGGGCGACGAATTTCATGAGATTGACAAAAATCATTAAATTCTTTTGAAGTGAATTCACCTCCTCTATCGGACCTTAGAGCTTTAATTTCATAGCCACTTTCTTTCTCCACAAGTACTTTGAAATTTTTAAAAGCAGCAAAAGCTTCAGATTTTTGGTTCAAGAAATAAACCCAAGTCTTTCTACTAAAATCATCAATAAAGAGTAGAAAGTATTTATTACCAAAGGAAAGTGGATTGATTGGTCCACACACATCAGTGTGAACAAGCTGGAGTGGCTTGGTTGATCTTGACATGGCCTCCCTTGGAAAACTCCTCCTTGCATGTTTTCCAAGAAGACAAGCTTCACACAATTGATTGGGATGGTTGATTGATGGTAACCCATGCACCAAGATCTTTTCTCCCATTGATTTGAGCGCTTCAAAATTCAAGTCCCCAAATCGCATGTGCCAACACCATGATTCTTGCACATTAGCCTTCAAACACATTGCATCAATTGTCTTAAGATTCATAGAGAATAATCTATTCTTAGACATATGCACTTTAGCAATTAGAATTCTACTTGAATCTCTAAGCCAAAGATGCATATTTTTCATGTGGATTTCATATTCCTTTTGAAGAAGTTGGCCCAAATTAAAATATTACTTTTTAATTTTAGGTCATAATAAACATCTTGAATTAGCTTGTGACTACCATCTTTACAGGAGATCAGAATCATACATATCCCTTCGATTTGAATCTTTGAGGTATCTCCAAAAGACACATCACCTCTCACCGTTTTATTGATCTCCACAAACTTCTTTTTGCATCCACACATATGATTGCTTGCTCCATTGTCCAAATACCACGAGCTGCAATCATCCCTGTCTTCTTCCTTGAGTGCCATCAACAATGTTGACTCAACTTCTTCTTTCTTGTCGTCAACAAGGTTAGATTTTTCTTCAACATTGTTACGACATTCCTAAGAGTAATGGCAAAATTTATGACAATTATAACACTCAATTTTTGATTTGTCATACATTTGTCCATTATTTTCCTGGTAGTAGCCACGTCCTCTTCCTCCTCTGTGTCCATGACCACGACCTCTGAATGTCTGGTGGTTTTTAACTTCATTGTTGAAGTTGTTACTGTTACTTCTTCCTCTTCCATGACCACCACGGCCTCGGCGTCCGTTCCCATGATAGCTTTTTTCACCTCCATAATCCTTATAGGATGCCTCAGTTTTAAGAAGTTTCTCCAATGGCACTTCTTGTCTCCTCTTGATCTTTTCTTCATGGGCCTGTAAAGAACCCTCCAATTGCTCCACCGCCATAGAGTCTAAATCTTTAGACTCCTCAATAGCACACACCACAAAATAAAATTTAGGTGTTAAAGTGCGAAGGATATTTTCTACCACACGGACATCTTATATGTCCTCCCCGTATCTTCTTAATTGTTTCACAACAGCCTTCACTTTTGAAATAATCCGAAATGCATTCGGATTCTTTCATTTCTAAAACTTCAAAATCAACCCTTATAGTTTGAAGTTTTACCTTCCTCACCTTGTCAACTCCTTGGAGAGAATTTTGTAAAATCTCACAAGCTTCCTTTGAGGTGGTAGCATCGGCCACCTTCTCAAACATGTCATCATCCAAACATTGGTGGATGAGTGTGAGGGCTTGTTGATCCTTCTTCCTTGTCTTTTCCAAGACATCTTTTTCATTTTGAGGCAGAGCTTCCTCATTATCGGGTTTTGCATACCCTCTGTCTACTATTTCCCACACATCTTGGGAGCCAAGAATGGCTTTCATACGTAGACACCATTTTTCATAATTATTTTTTGTGAGAGGGGGGTACTGAAAAGACAGTGGACCATTATTCGCCATGGCTCTGATACCACATTTTTGGGGCAAAAAATATTATTCTCGCCCAGGAATAATATCTACGACAAATAATAGTAACACAAGAGAGTAACAACGACACCAAATCTTTTAACGGGATAAAATACAATACCCGAGCAGAGCAATATTTCAACTATAATATTACAACTTAGTAGTGTCAAGAGACTACTATAACTTCAAAAGAAATAACACTCTTTATTTTAAACACCTCACTACAATATTACTCACACTCACTATTTATCTTACAGACTACAATCTGTGGATTACTCTCTCTATGCTCTACTGCTCTCTCTGATTTTGGTGTACTGAAAATGTGGATACATCGTCCCTATTTATAGCTGAATGAATGCTCTCCAAAACCAATCAAAATTGGTTATATTTCCTACTTGCCAATTTTCAGTCTTGCAAATCGGTTAACACTTTGTTCCACCGCCCAAGTTACTTCTTGTAACTTGTTGTAACCAAATTGTGAGTTTGTTTATTTTCTTTTGTTTTTTTCTTTCTATTTTATTTAGTGAGGATTACCCCACAGTATTGACCTCGACTAGGTGTTCAATTGTTATTTTTATGATCAGGTACTGAGATAATATTTTTTATTAATCTAACTCATTCGAATTTAGTCCAACTCGTTCATTTAACAACGATAATATAGGATTAAAGGGTGAAAAAAGTTAATATAGAAGGAAGTAAGAGTGAAACAGAGAAAATTTGAAATGATGAACGATAAACAACTTAAAACTCACTGTTGAGCAAACTACCCTCAATGTATTCGATGTTTGTTTTCTGTCAAAATATAAGATATAATTCTTTAAAATATGAAGCCAAAATCAATTCTTTTTGTAATTTTGTACTTTTAATCATAGAGTAGCAAAAATAAACTAGGTAAAAAATGAGATTGAAATTTGTACATTGTACAACAAAAAATATTAATCATTACTAAACTATATACCAAACCAAACAATTTAATCTTAATAGTGAATATAGTCATTATTGAGAATATATTCTTTTCGAGAATTGCCTAAACTTATCAAAGAAGGAAAACCTCTCATTCATCAAAGCCTGACTCTGTAACGACCTGGCCGGTCGTCCCGTAGAAATTTCATTATTATTGTTGTTATTGCCTTGTCATAGGTTGGTTATACTTTTATTGAGGTGTTAGAGTTGGTAGGCTTGAAATCATAATGGTAGTAGTGATAGTTTAGTCGCTTAGTCTTTAAAAATAGCCTTAAAGTTAGAAAAGTCAACAGAGAGTTTATTTATTGGGAAAGGACCCCGGAATGCGGATTTTGTGGCTCGGATAGCTTCGTAAGGTGATTTGGGACTTAGGAGTGTGTTTGGAATTTTTGATGATGTCCGGTGTAGAATTAGGCTTGAATTGATGAAAGTTAGTTTTTGGCGATTTATGGTCGACAGTGGAAAATATGCTATCTGGGTCGGAATTGAATTCTGGTAGTTGGAACAAGTTTGTAATATCATTTTGGATATCTCTGCAAAATTTCAGGTCAATTGGAGTTGTTTTGGATAGTTTCGGCATTGTTGGAGGATTTTAGAAATTTCAAAGTTCTTAGGCTTGAATTTGATGTGATTTTGGTGTTATGATGTTATTTTTAGTGTTTCGGGAGTGCAACTAAGTTTGAATGATCATATATGAGGTTTTGGTATGTTTGGTTGGCGTCCCGAGGGGCTCGGGATTGATTTTTGGTGCTTAACGAAAGTTTTAAAGTTGGTAAAATGCTGCTTCAGCTGCTGGTGCTGGTGTGACCGCACCTGCGAAAATGTTACCGCAAGTGCGGGCCCGCAGATGCGGAATTTGAGAGGCCCATTAGAGGATCGGGCCTGCGAAGTCGCAGGTGCGGAACGTGAGTCGCAGGTGCAGAGATAGGGAGTTTACTGAAAAGTCGCAGGTGCAGTTGTGTTGATCACAGGTGCGGTCCCGCAGGTGTGAGACATTAGCCGCAGGTGCGGAAGCCCTAGGCAAAAAGTATAAATTAAAACCCTCTGCGACCATTAGACCTTTTAACACCATCTTTGAATGGGAAGAAACTTTTGAGGCGACTTCTGAAGAGGCAAATCAGTGTTCTTCATAAAGGTAAGTGTTTTAATCATTAAAACTCATTTATGGGTGATTATAGAACTCAATCTCAATAATTCATTCATGAAAATCATTAGAAAGAGGAGGTTTAGGGCTTGAGATTATGAGGTGTTGGTATGTTTGGTTAGGGTCCCGAGGGGCTCGGGATTGATTTTGGATGCTTAACGGATGTTTTAAAGTTGGTAAAATGCAGCTTCAGCTGCTGGTGCTGGTCTGACCGCACCTGCGAAAATGTGACCTCAAGTGCGGGCCCGCAGATGTTGAATTTGAGAGGCCCAATAGAGGATCGCGCCTGCGAAGTCGCAGGTGCGGAACGTGAGTCACAAGTGCAGAGATAGGCAGTTTAGTGAAAAGTCGCAGGTGCCGTTGTTTTTATCACAGGTGCGGTCCCGCAGGTGTGAGACATTGGCTGCAGGTGTGGAACCCCTAGGCAAAAAGTATAAATTAAAACCCTCTGCGACCATTAGACCTTTTAACACCATCTTTGAACGGGAAGAAGCTTTTGAGGCGATTTTTGAAGAGGCAAATCAGTGTTCTTCATAGAGGTAAGTGTTTTAATCATTAAAACTCATTTATGGGTGATTATAGAACTCAATCTCAGTAATTAATTCATGAAAATCAGTAGAAAGAGGAGCTTTAGGGCTTGAGATTATGAGGTGTTGGTATATTTGGTTAGGGTCCCAAAGGGCTCGGGATTTATTTTGGGTGCTTAACGGAAGTTTTAAAGTTGGTAAAATGCAGCTTTAGCTGCTGGTGTGACTGCACCTGAGTGTGACCGCAGGTGCGGGCCCGCAAGAGCGAGAAAAGCTCCGCAGATGCGGATTTTGAGAGGCCTAGTAGAGGATCGAATGTGCGGGAGGAGGATCGCACCTGCAAAGTCGCAAGTGCGGAATATGAGTCGCAGGTGCAGAGATAGGCAATTTAGTGAAAAGTCGCAGGTGAGGTTGTTTTGATCGCAGGTGTGGTCCCGCAAGTGTGAGACATTGGCTGCAGGTGCGGAACCCCTAGGCAGAAAGTATAAACTAAAACCCTCCGCAACCCTTTTGAGGAAATTTTTGAAGAGGGAAATCAGTGTTCTTCATAGAGGTAAGTGTTTTGATCATTAAAACTCGTTTATGGGTGATTATAGAACTCAATCTCAACAATTAATTCATGAAAATCAGTACAAAGAGGAGGTTTAGGGCTTGAGATTATGAGACCTTTAGGAATCGGTTTGAGGGGTCAAAAAAATCCGATTTTAGTGTTCCTTATATGTATGAACTCGTGAGATGATGAAGAACAGTTTTGTATAAAAATTTTGAGTTTCGGGATGCGGGCCCGGGGTCGGGTTTTGACTAATTTCGGGTTTTCAGCTAAATTTGGTAATTTTCAATTGGAATTCATTCCTTAAGCATAATTTGATGATAAAAAATCTTAACTTAGTAGATTTGGAGAACTCAGAGGCCGCATTTAGAGGCAAAGGCACTGTGGAATAGTATTTTAGCCGGTTTTGAGGTAAGTAACATTTCCAAACTTGGTTCTGAGGGTTTGAAACCCCGAGCTAAATGATTTATGACTATTGTTGAGGTGACGCACATGCCAAGTGACGGGAGTGAGGGAGTGCACCGAGTATATGTGGCCATGCTTATCCCATGGCACCGCTTAGTGATCATTCCATGACGATATATGTGCTTCTATTAATGTTGTAATTGTGAACATGTTAGAAATCATGTTAAGTATAAATGCTAGGCTTCACGCCGGAAATGTTGAGACCCGAGTGGTCGTATATTGCTTTCTCATTTTGTGATTCTTTGATGTCAATCTCAGTCTTAGTATTGTTAATTACATGCATACTTATCATTGTTTGGGGCTGATGGAGGCATTTGTGATCCATGTGAGTGAGACTGAAGAGTAATGACTGAGTGAGGCCGAGAGCCTGTTATTGAGGTTGCACACTGCAGCGATATTTAAATCATAATTTCGTTGGCTTGATATGGCGCTTGGGCCACTAGGGCCCCTCCGGAGTCTTTACACCCCTAGTGAGCGCATTGATATTGAGGTATGGATTTTCCCTGGGCATGGATCGTGTTCGAAATGGATGTTATGTGAGGGATGGATCATCCCTGGACATGGATCTTGTCCGAGTGTTGTATTCCGGAGATGGACTTTCTCCGCAAGGGGGCTAGATTGGCCTTTTTTCTTAGTACGGAGTGACTACAGTCACTGGTGTTTATGCACATTCCGGGATGGAACTTCCCTGGGCCTGAGAGCCATATATATTACTGAGTGGACTTCTGTGGGAGAGCTGTGAGCACTATGTGCATATCCATACTGGTTTCATACATATATTTTATGATGGCATGTAGAGTATACTGGCATACTTGGCATATTTACTCATTCTGATAAATTGTTAGCATGTTTAAATTCTGTATATTATTTATTCTAAAATTTTGAGGTTTTGTCCGTCACTACTTCTCAGCCCATAGTTTGGGTTCGTTACTTCTGAGTTGGTGTACTCACGCTAGCCCCTGCACCTTGTGTGCATATCCAGGTACACCGGGACCCAGTAGTGGATATTGAGTAGCGGTCAGCGTTTTCATTGGAGTTGTCGAGGTAGCAGCTGGCGATCGCGAACTCGTCTTCTATTCCTTATTCAACCTAATGCACTTATTTTGAGACTATGTTGTCTATTTCTTCATTCTTTATTTTTCTTATGTAGCAGCTCTGGACTGAGTGACACCGGATCTGGGATTGGAGGTTTCAATTTTGTTTTTCAAATATTGTTTTAAACTTAAGATTCTTAGTATTATTAATAAATTCTTTTAAAAATCGCATTTTACAGGAAATTGAATTTAGCTTAGTTGAAAAGGGAGGCTTGCCTAGCTCCACGATAGGCGCCATCACGACTCCGAAATTGGGTCGTGACAAGATGGTATCAGAGCCCTAGGTTAAATAGGTCTCACCAGTCATGAGCAGGTTTAGTAGAGTCTTGCGGATCGGTACGGAGACATCTATACTTCTCTTCGAGAGGCTGTTGAACCCTTAGGAAGAATCCCATATTATTGAATTCTGTTGTGCGAATCTATTGAATTCTCGAACTAAACTTCTGTTGTTTTTATTCTCTCACAGATGGTGAGGACTCGTGCTATCAATCGTGGTAATAAGACCCCAACAGGACCAGCTGGAGGTCGAGGCCGTGGTTGAGGCCGTGACAGAAGGAGGGGTGCAGCCCGTTTAGCAGCCGGGGCAGTAGATGTGGACCCTCGTACTACTCATGATCAGGTCCCCGCAGTTGAGGTCCCAGTGAGAGAGGCTCAAGCAGCAGCAGTGCCCATTGTGATTCCGGGTCTTCAGGAGACCCTAGCCTAGATTTTGATGGTATGCACCAGCCTGGCACAGGCCGTCGCCATGTCTACTCCTGCTACTTCTTAGGTCGGGGGAGGCACTTAGACTCCATCTGCCCAGGTACCTGAGCAATTTACTTAGGGGATTCAGACACCTGGGACAATCCCAGTCCAGCCGGTTGCCCCAGCCCAAGATTTTGTGGTCCCAGCTTTGGCAGATGACGAGCAGTGCACGTTAGAGAGGTTTAGTAGACTCCAGCCTCCGATTTTTAGTGGTACTGCGGGTGAGGACACCCAGGGATTTTTGCACAAGTGTCAGAGGATCCTTCGCACAACAAAGATACTGGAGGCTAGTGGGGTCCTATTTACTACCTTCCAGTTCGCAGGAGCTGCACTCGCTTGGTGGGAGGACTATGAGAGGTGTAGACCTGTTGATGCAGCACCCCTTACCTAGCGTCAGTTCTCCATTCTATTCCTGAAAAAAGTATATACCGCAGTCCCACAGGGAGGAGCTGCGCAGGGAGTTCGAACAGTTGCGCCAGGTTGACATGACCGTGATGCAGTATGAGATGAGGTTCTCCGAGTTGGCCCGTCATGCTATTTGTCTAGTTCCCACAGATAGGGAGAGAATCCGGAGGTTCGTTGATGGCCTCACTTATCAGCTTCATATTTTTCTGACTAGGGGGAGGGTATGCGCTGCTTCTTTTGAGGAAGTGGTTGACATCGCCAGAGATATTGAGTCGGTTCGCCCCCAGGAGCGGATCGAGAGGAAGGCCAAGAGGTCTCGAGGATCTGGGAATTTTGGTGAGGTTCCTTCAGGGGGGAAGCCTTAGCCCGGCGGAGGCCGTCCATTCAAGCAGGCTCAGCCAGGTCGCTCAGGTTATCGTGGTGGATCAGTTGGTCACGATCCTCATATTTCGCATCAGGTGAAGCCATCTTTCAGTGCCCTGCCAGCTCAGAGTTCGTCTTGGGAACCATCGGTTCAAGGTTCGTCTATGACTGGTTCTTCCAATGGTTATCCTAGTGCTAGGGGATCCCTCCAGTCCCCTGTGTCATTCTCTGTGCGAGGTTGCTTTGAGTGTGGAGATGTGGGCCATATTAAGAGGTTTTTCCCTCATCTTACGAGAGGTACTTATCAGCAGAGGAGTCAGCCCGCGGTTTCAGAATCAGAAGCTGCACCGCCCGCCCAAGCAGCTAGAGGTGGGGGTCAGGCAGGTAGGGGTCGTCCAAGAGGGGGAGGTCCATTCGGTTGTGATCAGGCCTGATTTTACGCATTCTCAGCTAGACCGGATGAGATGGCTTCTGATCCGTGATCCCAGGTATTGTTTCAGTATGTTACAAGAAGCTTATGTTTTTAATTGATTCCGGTTTTCCATATTCACATGTTCATCATAATTTAGCCCATTCTCTGGATACGCCCCGTTAATCTTTTGTTACATCTGTTCATGTGCTCGCCCTTGTGGGGGATGTTATTATTACGGACCGCGTTTCTCGATTGTGTGTGGTACCTATTGGGGGTCCAGATTCCCGGGCGTGTGCAGGGTAAGGTTATTCGGCGATTGATGGCTTTTGGAACAACCCTTGGCACGTTCGAGGACGAACGTTTGTTTAAAAACGGGAGAATGTAACGACCCGGCTGGTCGTCCCGTAGAAATTTTATTATTATTTTTGTTATTGCCTTGTCATATGTTGGGTATACTGTTATTGGGGTGTTAGAGTTGGTAGGCTTGAAATCGAAATGGTTGTAGTGATAGTTTAGTCTCTTAGTCTTTAAAAATAGCCTTAAAGTTGGAAAGTCAACTGAGAGTTTACTTATTGGGAAACGACGTCGGAATGCAGATTTTATGTCTCAGATAGCTTCGTTAGGTGATTTGGGACTTAGGAGTATGTTTGTAATATTTTTGTGATATCCGGTGTAGAATTAGGCGTGAATTGATGAAAGTTAGTTTTTGGCAATTTCTGGTCGGCAGTGGAAAATAGGCTATCGGGGTCGGAATGGAATTCCGACAGTTGGAAAAGGGTTGTAATTTCATTTTGGATATGTCTGCAAAATTTCAGGTCAATTGGAGTTGTTTTGGATAGTTTCTGCATCGTTGGAGGATTTTAGAAATTTTAAAGTTCTTAGGCTTGAATTTGATGTGATTTATGTGTTATGATGTTATTTTTAGTGTTTTGGGAGTGCAACTATGTTTGAATGATCATATATAAGGTGTTGGTATGTTTGGTTAGGGTCCCGAGGAGCTCGGGATTGATTTTGGGTGCATAATGGATGTTTTAAAGTTGGTAAAATGCAGCTTCAACTGCTGGTGCTGGTGTGGTTTCACCTGCGGAAGTGTGACCACAGGAGCGCAAAAAGCTCCGCAGATGCGGAATTTGAGAGGCCTAGTAGAGGATCGCTAGTGCGGGAGGAGGATCGCACCTGCGAAGTCGCGGGTGCGGAATGTGAGTCACAGGTGTAAAGATAGGCAGTTTAGTGAAAACTCACATGTGCAGTTGTTTTGATCGCAGGTGCGGTCCCGCAGGTGTGAGACATTAGCCACAGGTGTGGAACCCCTGGGCAGAAAGTATAAATTAAAACCCTCCGCGACCATTAGACCTTTTAACACCATCTTTGAACGGGAAGAAGCTCTTGAGGAGATTTTTGAAGAAAGAAATCAGTTTTCTATGTAGAGGTAAGTATTTTGATCATTAAAACTCATTTATGGGTGGTTATAGAACGCAATCCCAACAATTAATTCATGAAAATCAGTAGAAAGAGGAGGTTTAGGGGTTGAGATTATGAGACCTTTAGTAAGATGACCCATCTTGTGTAATTTAGCAAACATTGTGTTTTGAGGCCCCAAAAGCCTCCGTTAATCTCACCTCGATATGGATGCGCAGCCCGGGCGCGTAGCCGGGAAGCTTTTATGTGGAAATATGTTGAACTTTTGAATTTATGATAATTAATGGAATAAGGTTGACTTTGATTAACATTTTTGTTAAACGGGCCCGGGCCCGTTATTTGAAGGTCCTGCAGGATCCGTAGGAAAATATGGGACTTGGGCATATGCCCGGAATCGAATTCGGAGGTCCCAAGCCCGAGAAATTAATTTTTAAAGAAAATTGTTTTCTTGAAATAATAAAGACTTTTGAAAATGATAATTAATTTGAAAACTGTGTTACCGGGACCGTATTATGGTTCCGGAGCTCGGAGCAGGTTGAATATATGTTATGTGAGTTATATGTGAAATTTAGTGTAAAACGGACTTGAAATGACGAGTTTCGGATCAAAATCGGAATAATTAAGCCTTATGAAGTTTTTAGAAAATTCTAGGAGATTTGAGGTTATTCCTTGTTTTTGATGATATTTTGGTGATTTAAATGCTTGTATAAGTCCGTAGGATGATTTGGGAGTCGTGTGTGTTTTTTGTTTGGAGACCCGATGGTTCGGGTGAGTTTCGGGCAGCTAACAGGGTGTGTAAAGGGTCAAAAATCTGGTGTTTTGTTCATTTTCTAGTGTCCAGGTACTTAACTCTATGCGAACGAACTCAAGGGGGTGCGAACACATAGAGTAAATGTGGGGTCTGAGGGATCAGGGTAAAAGCTTATGTGCGAACGCACTACTTAGGATGCGAACGCGTAGGGGTAGCTGAGGTTACACTATGCGAACGCAGGGGGATTGGGGCGAACGCATAGGCTTAGGGGGAAACCTGGGGGCTGGGTATTAATAGCCCTATGAGAACGCGTCCCCATAACCGCGAACGCACAGGTCTGGTAAGTTAAGCCTCTGCGAACGCGGCCTGGGGCCCGCAAAGGCAGTTTAGAAAATCGCCCAGTTTATTTAAATAGTCCAAAAACAGAATGCCATACGAGAATTTCATAATTTTCACCTTCATTCTCTTCTCCAAACCCCATAGCCGAGTTCCAAGCCATCCTTCCTCCATAACCACTTGGGTAAGTGACTTCAACTCCAATTTCTCCCATTATTCCTTCATCAACACTAGAATATAAGCCTAGAATCATGAAAACAAGTAGAAATTAGGGGATTTGGGTAGAGTTAGGGATTATGGGACTTCGGGAAATTCAACCTCAATTTGGGGTCGGATTTCAAAACAAATCATATATTTGAACTCGTGGGGATATGGGTGATCGGGTTTTGGTCCGAGCCTCGTGTTTGGACCAAGCGAGTCTNTTAGAAATGGAAAATTAGGCTATGGAATTGATTTATTGAATCATTATTGATATACTTGAGTTAATTATGTCTAGATAATACCATTCCGGAGTTGAATTCTAAAGGAAAGGCGGTGTTAGAGGGTTGATTGCTATATTTTGGACCGAGGTAAGTGTCTTTCCTAAATTTGGTGAGGGAATAGGTATTTTATGCTATGTGTTAAGTGTTTATCATGTTCAATGCATAGGTGAGGTGACGAGTACCTATGCATTGTGTGTCAAGTATGCCTGTGAGTCTATTTTCGATAAAAACCTTATTATTACTTCCATGTTCGTTATAATATGCAATCGTCTCTACTTGGAAGTTGATTAATGTTGAAAACTCAGGTTGATGAACTCATGATGTATTGGTTCGATTGAGAACCCAATTGTAAAGGATATATTTGAAATGATTGTTTATAGCTAAGACCCTTGCCGGGCCATCTTTACGATATTGACTGATACTTTCCCTTTGCCGAGTGATGTTGAATTGTATTTCCACTATGTTGTATTCCTTGCCATTGATATTGTCATTTTTTTGGTGAGGAAGAGTGTAAAAGCACGAAGGGTGATGACGTGCCATATTTTATATTATTATGCACGAAGGGACATTCTGTGCCGTGTTTATGTTGTTTTATACACGAGGGGACATTCCGTGCCATACTTATGTTGTTTTATGCACGTGGGGACATTCCGTGCCATGTTTATGTTTTTTTAAGCATAAGGGGACATTCTGTGTCATGTTTATTTTGTTTTATGCACGAGGGGGCATTCCGTGCTATGTTTATGTTGTTTTATGCACGAGGGAGCATTCCGTGCCATGTTTACGTTGTTTTATGCATGAGGGGACATTTTGTGCCATGTTATGTTGTTTTATGCACGAGGGGACATCCTGTGCCATATTTTATAGTATTATGCACGAGGGGACATGCCGTGCCGTATCTTTTCACTGTTTAATTTGTGTTGTCAATTTCCGTTATTATTTTCGGATAATTAGACTGTTGTTTTTGTTTCTATCATTTCAGTATTTGCTATCTTTTAACCCCAGCATGTTCTTCCTCATAATTGTATTCTTGTTTAGTTTCTACTATATTATTGAACTGCACAGGTACATTGTTGTCGTGTCCTAGCCTCGTCACTATTTCACCGAGGTTAGGCTCGGAACTTACTCAGTACATGGGGTCGGTTGTACTGATGCTACACCTGCACTACTTTATGGTGTGCAGATTATGCAGCCAGGCCCAATGGACATCACTAGTGAGAGTGTCCTTCAGTTCACCCTAGAGGCTTCAAAGTATACCCGCTGGCGTTCGTGGGCCTTGGCGTCTCTCCTATCCTTAGTTCTTCATTTCTGTCTTGCTTTTCCTCTATTTTTCAGAGAAAGTCATGTATTTCTTTTCAGACTTTGTATTTAGCACTACTATAGACAGTTCGTGAGTTTTTGACTCCAGGTTTTGGGAAATTATTGCAACGTTGTATTATGTTTTCTTTACTTAGTTTTGACACTTTATTTATTTCCGCTGTTAAGTTGGGAACTATTTTTAGCTTGATCTGTTAATTCAATGTTATCATGTTAGTTTAACTATACACGTTAACTTGTCTAGCGAGTTCAATATTAGATGCCATCACGGCCCGGTGGTGGGATTTTCGTGTCGTGACAAGTTGGTATCAGAGCACTAGGTTGCCTAGGTCTCACAACGCACGGACAACTTGGTAAAGTCTAAGGGATCAGTACGGAGACGTCTGTATTTATCCCCGAGAGGATGCAAAGTTAGGATGACTCCACATTTCTTTTCATCTCTGTCGTGCGATATGAATTCTGAATACTGATTGAGTTTCTATTCTATTTTGTCGCAGTTGGCGAGGACGCGTGCTTCCCTTGGTTCCTCTCAGCAGACCGACACTCCTGCTACAGCTCCTACGAGGGTTCAGGAATGAGGCCGAGGCCGTGCTAGAGCCCGAGGCCGGGGCCGGGCTCAGCCTAGAGCAGCAGCCCCAGTGGAGGACCCTCATGTCGAGTCGTACGAGGAGGTCCCAGTTCCGGCAGTCCCAGTTGGACCAGCTCAGGTCCCAGAGGGGTTCATACCTACCTTGTGCTTCAGGACGCTCTTGTCCGTCTAGTCAGACTCATGGAGAGTGTATCACAGGCGGGTCTTCTTTCTACTGCACCAGCCGTCTCTCAAGCTGGGGTAGGTACCCAGACTCCTACCACTCGCACGCTAGAGTAGCTAGCTCTACAGTTTCAGACTCCGGCACCTCAGCCAGCCGGAGTAGCTCAGCCGGGTATTGCAGCACCGGTAGCAGAGGGAGCAACTATGTTAGCGGATGCTTTGTAGAGACTGGACAGGTTCACTAAGTTATTCACTGCTACTTTTACTGGTTCACCATTAGAGGATCCCCATGATTATTAGGACAGCTGCCATGAGGTTCTTCGGAACATGGGCATAGTGGAGTCCAACGGAGTTGACTTCGCTACTTTCGGTTATCTGGCGCAGCAAAGAGTTGGTGGAGAGACTATTGCTTAGCCAGACCAGCTGGGTCTGCACCTTTTAATTGGACTTAGTTCTCAGAGGTATTTTTGGGGAAGTTCCTTCCCATTACCCAGAGAGAGGACTTTCGGAGGCAGTTTGAGCGTCTCCAGCAAGGATCTATGTCAGTCACTCAGTACGAGACCAGGTTCATCACTCTAGCCCGACATGCTCTGATGATACTTCCTATTGATCGGGAGAGGGTTCAGAGATTTGTTGAGGGATTGGCCCAGCCTATCAGACTTCAGATGGCTAGAGAGTCAGGTACTGATATATTGTTCCAGGATGTGGCCAATGTGGCCAGGAGGATTGAGATGATTATGTCACAGAGTAGTGGTTAGGGGGCTGACAAGAGGCTCCGTCATTTTGGTCTTTATAGTGGAGCCTCATCTGGGAGCAAGGATTCTTCAGGCATATGTCATCCTCCCAGACCCTATCATTCGGCACTTCAGGTAGCTCATAGTGCACCGTTAGCACCTATCAGTGCACCACCACTTCACAATTTACAGGGTGGTTATGAGGGTCGACAGGGCCAGTTCCAGAGTCAGCAACCACATCAGCAGAGGCCTTGTTATACTTGCGGTGGTTTGGGGCATATTTCAAGGTTTTGCCCCCGAGGTTCTGGTGGGTCTCAGTATCAGGGTTCCCGTGCCATGGTTCCCGCATCAGGCGCACCCCCACCCCCTCAGTTATCTCGGGGTGGTGGTCGGGGTGCTAGAGGTAGAGGTCAGACTCATAGAGGTGGATGGCATGCCACGAGAGGTAGAGGTCAGGTCCTAGTAGGTCGACCTAGAGATGATCAGATTGGAGGGGCTCAGCCCCGGTGCTATGCTTTTCCTGCCAGGCCTGATGCCGAAGCTTCTGATGCAGCTATTACAGGTACATATTCAGTTTGCAGCCAAGCGGCTTCGGTGTTATTTGATCCGGGTTCTACATTCTCCTATGTGTCTTCATATTTTGCCCCTTATTTGAGTATGCCCCATGATTCCTTGAGTACTGTTGTGCATGTTTCTAGAGTGGTGGGTGATTCTATAGTGGTAGATCGAGTCTACCGTGCTTTATTAGTAGTCATTGGTGGTATGGAGACTCAGGTTGATCTTTTTCTTCTTGATATGGTTGACTTAGATGTTATATTGGGGATGGATTGGTTATCTCCCTATTATGCTATTCTGGAGTGTCATGCCAAGACAGTGACCTTGGCTTTGCCAGGGGTGCATCGTTTGGAGTGGAAGGGAACTCCTAGTCATTCTTCTGGTAGAGTTATTTCTTATATGAAGGCTCGGCGCATGGTCGGGAAGGGTTGTTTGGCATATCTGGCCTATGTTCGAGATTCTAGCACCGAGCTTCCTTCCCTGGAGTCGGTGCCCGTTGTTCGTGAGTTTCCAGAGGTTTTCCCTGCTGACCTGCTGGGTATGCCACCCGACAGGGATATTGATTTTTGTATTGAGTTAGCTCAGGGCACCCAGCCTATTTCTATTCCCCCGTATCGTATGGCCCTGTCAGAGTTGAAGGATTTGAAAGATCAGTTGCAGGATTTGTTGGATAAATGCTTCATTAGGCCTAGTGTCTCTCCTTGGGGTGCTCCAGTACTGTTTTCAAGAAGAAAGATGGCTCGATGATGATGTGTATTGACTACCAGCAGTTGAATAAGGTTACTATTAAGAACAAGTATCCTTTGTCGAGGATTGATGATTTATTCGACCAACTTCAGGGTGCTTCAGTGTTTTCCAAGATTAACTTGAGATCTGGTTACCATCAGCTGAGGATTAGGGCGCCTGATGTCCCTAAGAAAGCTTTTCGCACTCGTTATGGGCATTATGAGTCCTTGGTGATGTCATTTGGGCTGACGAATGCCCCCGCTACTTTAATGGAGTTGATGCACCAAGTGTTCAGGCCTTATTTGGACTTATTCATGATTGTTTTCATTGATGATATATTGGTATACTCTCGCAGCCGAGAGGAGCATGAGCAGCACCATAAAGTCGTCCTCCAGATTATTAGGGATAGTTAGTTGTATGCCAAATGTTTCCAAGTGTGAGTTCTGGTTGAGTTTAGTTGCCTTTCTAGGCCAAGTGGATCCCAAAAAGATTTCAGCAGTCAGAGATTGGCCTAGACCTACCTCATCTATAGAGATTCGGAGTTTCTTAGGCTTAGAAAGTTATTATCGCCAGTTTGTGGAGGGCTTTTCATCCATTGCAGCCCCAATGACCAGGTTGACTCGGAAGAGTGCCCAGTTCAGGTGGTCTGATGAGTGTGAGACGAGCTTTCAGAAGCTCAAGACAGCCTCGACCACGACACCAGTGTTGGTTTTGCCCATAGGTTCAGGATCGTATACTGTGTATTGTGATGCTTCACGGGTTGGGCTTGGTGCAACGTTGATGCAGGATGGCAAGGTTATAGCCTATTCTTCTCGTCAGTTTAAGGTCCATGAGAAGATCTATCCAGTTCATGACTTGGAGTTAGAAGCTATTGTGCATGCATTGAAGATTCAGAGGCATTACTTGTATGGTATGCCATGTGAGGTGTTCATGAATCATAAGAGCTTGCAGTATTTGCTTAAACAGAAGGAGTTGAACATGAGACATAGGAGATGGTTAGAGTTGCTGAAGGATTATGATATTACCATTCTTTATCATCTGGGGAAGGCCAATGTGGTGGCCGATACTTTGAGCCGGAAGTCAGCTAGTATGGGTAGTCTTGCCTATTTATCAGTCAGAGAGCGACCTCTTGCTTTGGATGTTCAGGCGTTAGCCAATCGATTTGTGAGATTGGAGGTTTTTGAGACTGGCAGTGTTTTGGCCCATACCGTGGCCCGTTCTTCATCTTATGACCGTATTCGGGCCAGGCAGTATGATGATCGCCATTTATGTGTTCCTAGAGATAGAGTCAGGCACGGGGATGCCAAGAAGGTTACGGTTGATGCTGAGGGAGTATTGAGGATGCAGGGTCGTATTTGTGTACCCAATATCGACGGCATTCATGAGTTAATACTACATGAGGCCCATAGATCCAGGTATTCTATTCATCCGGGCGCCCCAAAGATGTACCAGTACTTGCGGCATCATTATTGGTGGCATAGAATGAAGAAGGATATTGTAGCTTATGTAGCTCGGTGCTTGAATTGTCAGCAGGTTAAGTATGAGCACTAGAGACCCGGTGGTTTGATGCAGTAGATTCAGCTTCTTGAGTGGAAGTGGGAGCGTATGACCATGGACTTTGTAGTTGGACTCCCAAGGACTCAGAGGATATTTTATGCAGTATGGGTCGTTGTGGATAGGCTGACCAAGTCAGCGCACTTCATTAAAGTATCAGTTTCGTATTCAGTAGAGAAGTTGGTGAGGATCTATATGAGAGAGATTGTTAGGCTGCATGGTGTGCCCATGTCCAATATATCAGACCGAGGTACTCAGTTTACCTCCCATTTCTAGAGAGTATTTCAGCGAGAGTTTGGGCACCCAGATTGTTTTGAGCACCGCATTTCATCCTCAGACGGACGGGCAGTCCTAGCGCACTATTCAGATTTTGGAGGATATGTTGTGAGCTTGTGTTATTGACTTTGGTGGTTCATGGGACCAGTTCTTACCTTTAGCTGAGTTTGCCTACAACAACATCTATCAGTCGAGCATTCAGATGGCTCCGTACGAGGCGTTGTATGGTAGATGGTGTCGGTCTCCAGTCGGATGGTTTCAGCCGGGAGAGGCTAGATTGTTGGGTTCTGAGTTAGTCCATGATGCCTTGGACAAGGTGAAGATCATTCAGGATAGACTTCGTATAGCTAAGTCCAGGCAGAAGAGTTATGCGGATCGCAGAGTTCGAGATTTAACATTTATGATAGGGGGCCGGGTATTTCTTCGGGTGTCTCCCATGAAAGGCGTGATGATATTCGAAAATAAGGGTAATTTGAGCCCTAGGTACATTGGTCCTTTTGAGATTCTGGACAAGGTAGGGGAGGTGGCCTACAGACTTGCCTTGCCACCTAGTTTGTTAGCCGTGCGTCCAGTATTTCACGTGTCTATGCTCCGGAGGTATATTGCGGACCCATCTCATGTACTTGACTTCAGTGGTGTCCAGTTGGGCAAGGGTCTGTCTTATGAGGAGGAGCCGGTAGCCATATTAGGTCGGCAGGTGCGACATTTGAGATTGAAGAGTTATCCATAGGTTCGTGTTCAGTGGAGAGGTCAGCCTTTTGAGGCAGCTACTTGGGAGTCCAAGCCCGATATGCGCAGCCGTTATCCCCACCTTTTCCCCGATTCAGGTACTTTTCTATGTCCGTTCGAGGATGAACGGTTGTTTTAGAGGTGGAGATTGTGATGACCCAAAAGGTCATCTTGTGTAATTTAGCAGAAACTATGTTTCGAGGCCCTGAAAGCCTCCGTTAATCTCACATCGATATGTGTTCGTAGCTCAGGAAGCTTTTATGTGGAAATGTGTTGAACTGTTGAATTTATGATAATTAATGGAATAAAGTTGACTTTGTAAACATTTTTGGTAAACGGACCCGGGCCCGTGATTTGAAGGTCCTGGAGTGTCCATAGAAAAATATGGGCCTTGGGCGTATGCCCGAAATCGAATTCTGAGGTCCCAAGCCTGAGAAATTAATTTTTAAAGAAAATTGTTTTCTGGAAATAATAAAGAGTTTTGAAAATGATAATTAATGTGAAAACTGTGTTGTCGGGCCCGTATTATGGTTCTAGAGCCCGGAACAGGTTGAATATATGTTATGTGAGTTATCTGTGAAATTTGGTGTAAAACTGACTTGAAATGACGAGTTTCGGATTAAAATAGGAATAAGTAAGCCTTATGAAGTTTGAGAAAATTCTAGGAGATTTGAGGTTTAATTCCTTGTTTTTATGATATTTTGGTGATTTAAATGCTTGAATAAGTCTGTAGGATGATTTGGGAGTCGTGTGTGTTTTTGGTTTGGAGACCCGAGGGCGCGGGTGAGTTTCGGGTAGCTAACGGGGTGTGTAAAGGGTCAAAAACCTTATTATTACTTCCATGTTCGTTATAATATGCAATTGTCTACTTGGAAGTGGAATAATGTTGAAAACTCTGGTTGATGAACTCATGATGTATTGGTTCGATTGAGAACCCAATTGTAAAGGATATATTTGAAATGATTAGTTATAGCTGATACCCTTGCCGGACAATCTTTACGATATTGACTGATACTTTCCCCTTGCCGGGTGATTTTGAATTTTATTTCCACTATGATGTATTCCTTGCCATTGATATTGTCATTGTTTTGGTGAGGAAGAGTGTAAAAACACGAAGGGTGATGTTGTGCCATATTTTATATTGTTATGCACGATGGGACATTCTGTGCCGTGTTTATGTTGTTTCATGCACGAGGGTACATTTCGTTCCATGTTTATGTTTCTTTATGCACGAGGGGACATTGCGTGCGATGTTTATGTTGTTTATGCACGAGGGGACATTTCGTGCCATGTTTATGTTTTTTAATGCACGAGGGGACATATCGTGCCATGTTTATGTTGTTTTATGCACGATGGGACATTTTTTGCCATGTTTAGGTTGTTTTATGCACGAGGGGACATTCCGTGCCATGTTTATGTTGTTTTATGCACGAGAGGACATTTCGTGCCATGTTATGTTGTTTTATGCACAAGGGGACATTCCGTGCCATATTTTATATTATTATGCATGAGGGGACATGCCGTGCGTATCTTTTCACTGTTTAATTTGTGTTGTCAATTCCCATTATTATTTTCGGATAATTTAGACTATTTTTTTCGTTTCCGTCATTTCAGTATTTGCTATCTCTTACGCCAAGCATGTTCTCCCCCGTAGTTGTATTCTTGTTTAGTTTCTACTATACTATTGAACTGCACAGGTACATTTTGTTGTCGTGTCCTAGCCTCATCACTACTTCGCCGAGGTTAGGCTCGGCACTTACTCAGTACATGGGGTCGGTTGTACTGATGCTACACCTACACTTCTTTATGTTTTGCAAATTACGCAGCCGGACCCAGTGGACATCACTAGTGGGAGTGTCCTTCAGTTCACCCTAGAGGCTTCAAGGTATACCCACTGGCGTTCGTGGGTCTTGGCGTCTCTCCAATCCCTAGTTCTTTATTTCTGTCTTGCTTTTCCTCTAGTTTTCATAGACAGTCATGTATTTCTTTTCAGACTTTGTATTTAGCACTCCTATAGACAGTTCCTGAGTTTGTGACTCCAGGTTTTGGAAAATTATTGCGACGTTGTATTATGCTGTCTTTACTTAGTTTTGAAACTTTATTTATTTCTGTTGTTAACTTGTGAACTGTTTTTAGCTTAATCTGTTAATTCGATGTTATCATGTTAGTTTAACTGTACACGTTGGCTTGTCTTACGGGTTCAACGTTAGACGCCATCACGGCGTGATGGTGGGATTTTCGGGTCGTGACATTTAGGAATCGATTGTAGGGGTCAAACGAACCCTGATTTTAGTGTTCCTTATATGTACGGACTCGTGAGATGATGAAGAACAATTTTGTATAAAAAATTCTAAGTTTCAGGACGCGGTCCCGGGGGTCGGGTTTTGACTAATTTCGGGTTTTGAGCTAAATTTGGTACTTTTCAATTG
>ML416127.1:7129-19541 GCA_005239525.1 Nicotiana knightiana | reverse complement strand
CCCTCCCTTTTTTTTTTGAAAATGGCTCTATTGTTTTCCCTCCGGTGACCTCGTATTTTTCTTTTTTGTTTTTACAGTCGAGAGGGTACCTCCCCCGTTAGTTTCCAATATCCACGAGTGGGTGAGCCAGGTCTTTCCCCACATAGTAGGGATTCGCAAATGGTCATCATTCCAAAAGAGGTTTGGTCGGAGGCCTTCCGCTGGTGAGTCGGCTCGTCCTGCCCTCAATTACTTTGATTTTTGCCCTATGTTTTCCCTCTCCTTATATCTTCTTTTGGTCAATTTTTTTCTCATCGGCAGGTTGGAGGGGAGCGAGGAGAGTGAGGGCTCTCATCCTTGCTTTCTGTCATCTGGCTTCCTCGGCCAGGCACGTGCCAGTGGCGGCTGCAAATGAGGGCATTCATACTCTGGCTACTTCGCTGATCGCATCCGCACCCAGACTCGAAATCGTTCGAAGGTTGCTCCTAGTCGGACACCCCGATTCCCGCATTTCGTTCATCGGACGAACCATCTCATGATGATGGCAAAGAGGACCCGTCGAAGAGGCGGAGGATAATTTCGGAGGGGGTGTCTTTGATTGGAATGACCTCTAGGGGAGACTCTATGTTGGCAGTGTCTGAAACTAGCGGAGATGCTAGTCTGGGCATGGAGGAGACTGCCGCGGAAAGAGGGCAGAGTTCGGAGGCAACAACTATTGTTCTGAGCGGTCCGTCGTCTCAATAGGTTCGTGCCTCCTCTTCGACCAGTGAAAGAGTGAAGGGTGTGATCGTTGGTGATTACGAATCCGATTCAGATATCGACCCCGAGGACATGAGGATGTTTAAGGAAGGGTTTACCCGGGTCGACGTGAGGGTGGAAGGTCCCCCCCNGGGGGGGGGGGGGCCCCCCCCCCCCCCCCCGTGTGCTCGAGATCCCATCAGACTATAACTTGTTGGAGGATACGTGGACTTGGTGCCCCAGTTATACCTTTGTGTTCCACTGCCAAAAGCGGGTCTCTTCGGGGGATCAGTGATGTTGGTCTGTCACGCGATGTATCCGAGATGGCTTTGAGGGTGAGTTTTTACTATTTTCTTGTTTCGTTCCTTTTGCTTTTGCTAACTCTTTCCTTTTCCTCAGACTTTTACTTTGGAGACTGAGAGTGCCCATCGGGCTGAGACGAGGGCTAATGTCTTTCAGAAAATTGCTACGAAGTACCATCGGTACCACAACAAGTGACGTGATATGCATGCATAGCTTAGGGCGAGCGGTAGTCATCAATCTCTTAGGGAAGAGTTGGAGCGGAAGTATGAGGACCTGGTGCGGTCGCTCGAGGGGCTGATTAGGGTCAAGGACTAGGAGCTCGAGGTGGGCAAAGGGATTGCGGCTGAATGTGAGAATCTTCAAGAAAAGGTGGTGTCTTTGCGAGCTGAGCTTGAGCAAAACACAACTAGAATTGCCGATCTGAGTGCACAGTGGTCGGAGAAGGTGTCTGAGTTAGAAGAGAAGGTGATTGAGTTGGAGAGGGCCGAGGGAGCCCGAGTGGGGGCTTTGGTGAGGGCAGCGGCGCCGGAAGATACTATCCGTGTTCTCAGGTCTGAACAGGAGGCTGAGAGGGAGACGGTTGCGCTGAGGGAGGTGCGGCTCGAGGAGGGGATCCGCGTGCTCGAGCGAGATGTCTCGAACCTGGGTGACAAAGTTGTGGATCTCAAGGCCGAAAAGGCGCGATTGTTGGACCAGGATCCTCAAGTACCTTCCCCTATTGTCGTTTCCCGTCATTTGTATGAGATGTGGGTCCATGCTGAGGCTTACCAGGATATATACAAGGACTTGTTGGTGGTGGGGAGCGTTTCTGAGGCCGTTTATGAAGATGCTCGTGTTAAAGCATGTGAGGCTCGTCTTGCCTGCGGCTACGACCTTGCGACACCGGAGGCCGGTGGGGATGCTGAGGACGAGGATGGGCTTTCTGATGACGACATTATTGGAGGGGATGACAATGGAGATGAAGTTGTTGGACCGACCGGGGAGAAGTGTGATGGCGGGGATAGTGTTGAGCGAGGCCTTTGCAGATTTTCTGTACTTAGCTTTTTTTTTTGCTTGTTTTCTTTTTGCGGGGGCCCTCTTTTGGCCTTTTGTAAGACGATGTTGTGTATGTACATTTTCTGAATGAGATAGTTGGTTTTGTCTTTGTTTATATATCCTTGGCTTTCTTCTTCTCTCTTTGAAAAATATCTTTGGATTTTCTCGTGATGAGTCTCTCACTTTTAGTTGGCAATTCGAGCAAGGTTGAATTTTAGCTTGTTGATTAGAGCGAGGTCAAATTTTATCGCGTTACTTCGAGCGAGGTCGAACTTTGTTACCTTGAGTGAAGTCGAGCATGGCTTGTTAATTCGAACGAAGTCGAACTTGACTCGTTAATTCGCACAAGTTTGAATTTTACTTTATTAGTTCGAACGAGGTCGAACTTTACTTTTGCTTGGCGATGGCTGGGGGTCGCATGGGTGTGAAATCGAACGAGGTCGAATTGTGATTTGTAATGAGTTCGAGCGAGGTCGAACTTTGACTTGTTAATTCAAACGAGGTCGAGTTTTACATTCGCTTGGCGATGGCCGGGGGCCGCATGGGTGTGAATTCGAACGAGGTCGAATTGTGACCTGTAATGAGTTCGAGCGAGATCGAACTTTACTTGTTAATTTGAATGAGGTCGAATTTTAATTTCGCTTGGCGATGGCTGGAGCCCGCTTGGGTGTGAATTCGAACGAGGTCGAATTGTGGCCCGTAATGAGTTCGAGCAAGGTCGAATTTACTTGTTAATTCGAACGAGGTCGAATTACTTTCGCTTGGCGATGGCCGGGGACGCATGGGTGTGAATTCGAACGAGGTTGAATTGTGACCCGTGATGAGTTCGAGTGAGGTTGAACTTTGACTTTCTGCGTAGGTGACGTACGAGTTCAGTGGAGTGGTATAAGAATGTCGCATGTTGCCTTGCTTTTGTTGCATTATTTTATGCAAGCGTGGGGGTGAGTCCCATTCTATCTAGTCCCTTCATTGCTCGGCCTGGAGAGGCCGTCGACGGGACGGGAAATGAACTCGTTGCTTAGGCTTTGGGGCACCCTGGGTATTGACTAATTGGAACGATATTCGGATGTAATTCATCGAATTTAGCCGATTGAATTGACGTAGCGTCGCCTTGGCGAGCATATGAGCAAGCTTTTCGCACTCATGTTCTGCCTGTGTTGGAGATATTGTACGTTTTCTGGACTGGCCGCCCAGTCCCAAACCACAGAGATTGTTTCGTAATGATGTCAGTTTGTTCTAAATCGTTTGTCCGTTATCTGTAGTATGGTATGGTGCGGGGAATTTTCCTAATTTTCAGTTTTCCGAAGAAAGGAACTTGGAGCCCGTTTGTCGGAAATCCTTATCACATAAATTCGGGAGGATGTTCATGTTCTCTGTTTCACATCCTTTTTTTAAAAGAGGAATAACAGGTTAGATGTACATGGTATCATTTGTTACCTTGACCGGCTGGTTAGCTGATGAATGAGGGGGATTGACCACGTTTCCTTCGTTGTTTGCGCTCTTTAGACCTGGAAAATCCCTTCGCTTGGCAATGAACTAGGAACCGCACCGTAGAGCGACTCATCTTGTTCCATACTCTAGTACTAGTTTTAGATCTGATACCGGCTTCGCGCTTAGCCTCGTCATTGGTTGAGCTTGGGAACCTTGTGGGTGGACGACCCACTCTGCCCATTAGGATCTCGAGTTCGAGTCCCAGATCGTCTCAGTCTCGGACACACAAAGATAACAGAAACGTAAGTCATACCACAAACATACAGGCAGGTCATATTTTAGCAGTGAACCATAAAAGCATCATTCCACATAATAGGAAAGAAGATGGTACATGTGGGGTGTAGAAGGTGTTGGGTTCTAACATGGTAATGGGAATGCGGACGCGCTTGGTATGCAATGGCCGTAGTCCCACTCTGACGGCTTACGCTCACAATGTACCAAAACTGATCCTATAGCGCAGCGCATTTCTCGTGTATAAATCAGGCTTAACTCCGGTTTCATGTGAGGATATCCTTGGTTGGTTTGGAGGTTTCAGGGGCTTATCGACTAGTTTTTCAAAACGACATGCGTAATGAAAGGATGAAACTTCACCGAATGGGAAATAGAGCTAAGACCGCATTTGAATCTAGAGGGAACTAAGACTTTGGCTAGAAAATCCCCACAGACGGCGCCAAATTGTTTGACCAAAAAGTTTTCAAGTCTTTTTGCTAAACTAAATAAAATGTTGAGAAAAAGGATAAATTCTAGCTAAATATAATTAACTCTAGATCAAAGAACGACAAGCAAGAAAAGCTAGATAAGTTTAAGTTTTGAGAGTCAATTAAAACCTTGGTAGGGATCTAATATATGTGGTAAAATAGCATTCTTGACATCATTGTTTCATAAAATAAAGTAATAGCAGGAGAAAAAGGTTCACCAATCGTGACTATGAGATATGTCCTCATTCATTCAATGATGATGATTATAAGAACCATAGCAAGATTCTGAGCCTTCTCTTCTTTACAAGGTATGCTCTCAAACCCTTCCCTGTTTTAAGTGAAGAAGTGTGTGATCTTGGAATAGTGTCTCCCCTCTCTTCACTCTCTCACATAGTATTTATACAAAGTATTCTCCATTACCCAATGGTCATTAGCCAGAATACCTAAGTCTTTTGACTGTGCTTTAGATTGACCCTTTGCAATGTCGTAACGTCCACTTCGCCATACAGCCTTTCTAAGTGTACGACCCTTGCCGTGGACGAGGTGCTCGTTGCTATAGTGCATTATGAATACGACTTCGGCTCAATCGATCCTTTACCGTTCCTCTTCATGCAGATTCTCGTTTGGTCAAATTTCGACCCATACAATATCATCACAAAAAAATATTAAACTATAACTAAAATTTTAAAGTAGTCATGAGTCCTTGACTCATGACAAATTTGATACTGGTCTCTGTTGTCTTATTATGCTTTGGTTCTTCTATTTTTGTTGAAATTTTATGATATTATTGTCACGATCCAAAATCCATTAAAGGTTGTTATGGTACCGAACACCACTGTCAGATAGGCCAACACTAAATACTTAATTTGGTTCTGATTTAATATTGTTGAAATCATATTTTCCTTCAATAAAATAGTAAAAGATGGAATTTACAGAGTAAATAATAATATTCTTTACAATTTCAATACAAAACAACCCATAATTACCCAAAAACCCGGTGTCATAAGTGCATGAACATCGACAAGGAAGTAAATAAGTATAGCATCTGTCCGAAAAATCCCCGCAAAATCCGCACTTCTGCGCCCGCAAGTCTACTACCTGCACAAAATGTGTAGCAAGTGTAGTATGAGCACGTAAACCAATGCATACCCAGTAAGTATCCCGTCTAACCTCGAAGAATTAGTGACGAAGGGTCGACTCCGACACTTACTATGGGATAACAATATAATACCGATATTATAATTTGCATGGATTTTTGTAGAATGGTTGTAAACTCAATAATATGAAGTAAGTAAACAATTCGCTTATTAATAGAAGTTTCTAAATTTATTTTCCGTCATTTAACACTTTTTCAGGACAAAGAAGTAATAACAAATATTATTAATTCCAAAGATTTATCATGCAAAAACAATTTCGAGGTTGTACGGCCCGTTCCAACATAAATATTTAAATTGTGCACTGTCGTAGGTCAAACGGCACGAACCATAGATGCATCTATCTGCTACCGAGGCGTTCGACCTGCTCCACAAAAAGAAAACACATTTAAAGCAATCAATTCAAGATTCATTAAGGGGCAATTATTCAAGGAAATACCAATTCTCATTAACAGTCAAGAAAATAAAGTTTAACCTTTTACAATTCTTTTATCAAGTTTCAATATGATTTAAGCAATTAAATTAACAAGTAGGGTGCAACGTCGCAAGTATAACATGATCGGGCCCTAGACTACCCAGACATAAGCATAGTAGTAGCTACACACGAACTCTCATCACCTCGTGCGTACGTAGCCTCCACAAATAGGAGCACAAAATATTTTGACTCTCCTATGGGGTTATTTCCCTCTTACAAGATTATAAAGGAGACTTACCTCGCTCCGAAGTCCCATAACCTGCTCCAACAGCTTTCCAACAACTCAAATCGATGCCCATCACTCCAAAACTAGTCAATAAAGGTGAAAATTCATAAATATATACTCTAATACTCATCATAATTCAACTCACGACAATTCCCAACTCTACACGAAAAGTTAATAAGAATAACCCTCGGGCGCACGTGCCCGAATTCCAAAACTTTTCGAAGATAAACTTTACCTATAACACCACGAACTCAAGTATATAATTTATTCCAAATTCCATGTCCAATTTCGTGGTCAAAATCCAAATATACCAATTTTTAGGTTTTTCTTCGAGACCCCAAATTTCTACAAATTTTCATGTCTAAATCCATATAAAATCTGAGTATTTAACTTGCAATAGGTGGAATCACTTACCTTGACATAGATGACGAACATCTCCCCTCTAAGAGCTCCAAAAATCGCCCAACCAAATGACAAATGGAGGACAATAGGCCAAATCCCGTTTTTAAAATGACACTGCCCAGCACAACCCTCTTTCGCGAATACGGAAAGACCCTCGCATTCGCGAGGCAATACCAGCTCCAGCCCTAAAACTTTCACGCCCCAAAACCGAGGGACGAGACCGGTGCCTAAGCGGATGATCCCGGTCAAGAGGACTTGGATTGCCTTTCCTGCCCAACGCGTTACCCCGTGTTTATGATATACAATATTCCATATGAAATAGCAAATTAAATCAAAGCATGGACTTACAACTTAAGTTCATTTCTCCTTTTAACATTTTAGCATTTGATAATCCCAAAAGATACAAGCTACATGCAACATTTCCGATTCAGTCCACGATTACGAGTAAATACAACTACTGCCCAAAATATATATATATATATATACAACCGATATAGTATCTACGAAGCCTCTAAGAATACTAGGAGTTTACATAGATTTTCCATCGACAAGGCCCCGACTATACCTTTAAAGACACAACATATACAAAAGAAGATGATATAGACTACACACGGCCCCGAGAGGAAATGGGGCTCATCAGAACTGCTGAAAGGATGAAGAGGAGGCACCATTATTGGCTGTCGGAACTACCTGCTATAGAACCACCTACATCCATGTAAAAGATGTAGCGCCCTCGGCAAAACGGACTTTAGTACCATTGAATAGTACTAGTTTGTATGAACAAGCTTCATTCTAAGTAGAATCAAACAGTACACAAATAGAGGACAGTCAGGGAAACCAAACAAATACCACACAGAAATACATAAAATCACAAATGAAGGTTTCACAGTTACTCATTTCAATTTTTCATTTGTTGCGGCGCGTAACCCAATCCCACCGTACAATCACATCTCACCCTTATTACCTCTCCACCCTTTTTACTTCGTGTTGCAGCGCGCAACCCGATTCCACCGTATAATCATATTTCACCCTTATTACCTCTCCACCCTTATTACTTCGTGTTGCGGCGCGCAACCTGATTCCACCGTACAATCACATTTCAAAGCAACAACCACCAACAATTAAATCACAAGGATCTTCATCATGAAGAACATAAGTTCATATAAACCAATAACTATGTGAAATCAAGGCACAATGATCCTTACCATTCATTAATTCATATATGGTGTTGCCACAATCATTTTACTCAATAAAATCAGTCCATATTTACTTTCATCATTTGCTACACAACATTTAGCACTTTGATACGTTCAACAATGTAATTAATAGCAACATCAACCAACAATTCAATCACAAAGATTCTCATCATCAAGGATATCCATTCGTAACAACCAAGTAACCATATGAAATCAAGGCCACAGAAATATTTATCAAAGAGTGAGTCATATACGGTATGCCATCAATATATAGCTCAATTAGTTTATCCATGTTTCCTTTCCATTATTTACTACACAGCATTTAGCACTTAGATACATTCAACAATTGAATTTGTTATCATTTCTTTCGTTTGGTAGTACATCCTTGCATACCGATATATTCGAGGTCCACAACTGTGGATCCTGGCCGCACTTAAGATTATGTGGATTACAAGGTGATCAAATAAACAAAGGGAATTCAGAATTCAAAGAACTTTATTACAACATGATTAATACAGATCTTAGTACGAATATAAGGGTACAACTGTTTAGATATAATAACAACGTAATAAGAGAGGGGGGTCCTAAGTTTTTTTTAGCCTAAAGGATCACCCCGTGCAACATAAATAATACTTAAAACTCCCTTAGGGTAGGGAGTTACTCATATTATTCAGCGGGCACATACTATCATCTCCTACTACACCGATTACTATGTTAAAGTTGTTTACTTAAAGCGTGCTAATTCAATTCTAAGTCGTGCTCTATGAGTGAACTACCCGTCCCATACATATGGCCCAAGAGGTATTGGACCTCTATTTGGGTGGTTCTAGACCTTACTTAGGCTTATCAGAAATGTCAAATATAGGCAACATACAAAACACATTGGACTTCATGGGCAGTTAAGGGCTCAAGTTTTCCTCCACACTTAAGCAACAAATGCAAGCAAGACAAATTTTCATGTTAGGAAACTCAGAATTAAGAATCTCAACCCCTATAGACATGATTTCTACATGACAAGGCATCAAAGCATACAAGCAGTTTCAGAGGCCAGGCGTTGCTCATAGACAAGATTATATACGCTGATTATTGAGATTACAGATTTTCAGTTATTAAACATGTTGTGTCTAGGTGACTTGCGCAGTAAGGAGTAATGAAGAACATTGGGAGGAGCCCCAGAATTACTTATGCTTGCTGACAGTGGCATAAACAAGCAGTAAACAGTGTTTTAGAGGTCCATCATTAATATAGAACAAGTAATTATACCCTATAGGCAGGATCTCTAACAGTTGATGCTTGGAACTCATTTTATTGTTATACTTAGTCCTATAAGTATGATTTCTAGTGAACAATGTGTTACAATAGCAAATGAAGTGATCAAAATCCTATATGCATGATTTTTAGTGATCAGTGTGATATAGTAGCAAATGAAGTGATCAAAATTCTATAGGCATGATTTCTAGTGATCAGTGTGATAGAGTAGCAATGAAATGATCAAAATCCTATAGGCATGATTTTTAGTGATCAGCTGAAGTGAATTGAAAGAAAGTTCATTGACATTTGTTTCTATAGGCAGGTTTTCTAGTAACACGTAGCAGCAAGAATATGCAGCATTTGAATTCATATTTGCTAGCAGATATAGTGTGTGTTCTTCCCCTAATGACATGATTTCTATGGTGCACATAGTGATTGAATAGAAAGCAAATCACGGAGTCCTATAGGCATGTTGTCTACCCTTTTTTTACAAACGTTAAGAATATACCCATTCCCCATTTTATTAGCACCCAATTGTTCATTACAAAATTATTACACGCCCAATAATAAAGTAATTACAAAAGTGGAACAAATAATGACAGTAGAGCCACAGCAGGCTCAAAAGAAATACCCAGCACTGTCTGGGCCTTCAGCAATTTTCATGCAACATATCCAGACTTCCAACAAGGAGCCACATTCGTCAACATAACCTAGAATCTATAGAAGAGCTCAAATACAAATCATTCAACCATCTTACTAAGCATTGAATCACTTAAACCAACAAGCACATAATAGGAAGAAAAGGTTGAGTGGGATAGTTTAGGTTTCAGAAAGTGACTAAAGACCCAGATCCTAGTTTTTCAGAGTTCGCAAGGGTCTCAAATGGACCCCGAGAAGTTCTCACACTAGGGAGGTCAGTAATAATAGCCTTATTAGCCTTGGATTTCAGCTGGCTAAGAATGAGAAGTTCATAACATCATAAGTAACAAATGAGGGAGAGTGGACAATGGTTGAGGGACAGAAGTTGGGGGAATACACTTATAGCCTAAAGTAGACATAGCCAAGTTGAGCATACAGAACAGATAATGAAGCAGGTCATGGGACTTATAAGCAGGTTTAGTAGAATTTCAACACTTAGCAAAGTAGCACATAACATCTACATACTGAAAGAGTTAGGGGAGAAACAAGTTTGCAAGATTTGACAGAATTTATCATGCACAGATACACAATACTAAACAAGTTGAAACCTAAGAAGTACAAAATATTCTAAGTATACATCCTAGTGTCATAAGACATACATGTTAGCTCTCGTCAGGAAGCAAGACTGCATTGAGACATGATAGGGAGCACACATTATGACAAACCAAGTAATCACTGAAAGAACAAGGAATTAGGTGATCCAAAGACATACTGAGGGACATATTAGCAGGGAAGCAAGATCATAGTTGATAGAAAAGGTCTTATCATTATATATGCAAGACAAATATTACAGAGAGTCAGAACATAGTGAAAAAGTAAGTTCATGTCAAATAGTACATGTAGGTATTCTAGCATTGACAGAGTAGAATAATTACCTAAATAAGTTCCAGATTATGTTAGAGATTCACCCTAATATTATAAGGCAGTTCAAACAAATTGAGATAACTGTTCTAAAACCTCAAACAATCACAGAGGGGTATGAGATCGAGAGAGCATGCTGAGTGACAATATAGTAGAGAAAAATTTCATAATTAACAAAGGAATTCCTAACACATGTCATTACAAGTGTGAAGCATTCATTACAGAGATTCAGGACAAAGCAAGTAAGCATTCAGGCGCCAACACACTAGTTAAATGAACTTAAGGAGGTCAGATTATCCAAATTAGACTTAAACAATCTCAGAATTAGCAGCACTAGGAGAAGTTAAATGCTAAAGAGACTTAAAACAAGTGAAAGTTAACAGAGTTGTGCATAAAAGTAACCCAGAAACATATTAAGCCATGGATTTCAGAGGTGAGAACACGTGTAAATCAAGGACACATAAGAATGAAATTGCAAAATTCAAGTGGCTTACCGGTTAAATGGATAACAATAAAGAAACCAAAAGATCCACAAGAACCCAGACCTCAATGCGTCAAAGTTCCCAAGAGCTTCAAAGAACCTCGGGAAATGTTCGCACCAAGAGAAAGTTCGAACGGTAGACTCTCAATGGCCTTGGCTTTTAGCCGGCCAAAATAAAGTATAGAACAAGATAATGAAGAAATAACAAAGCTTCAGATTTTAGTGAGATTATATCGATTCAAGTCTATCTTAAAGGGGAATGGGGAGGGGTTTATATAGTGACAGAAATTGAACAAGTTAACAAGAAAAACTGTAAAATCAAACACAAATAAGGAAGTAATAATATGCAGAATCAATAAAAAATCGGATCGAAAAGAAATAGGTAAACCCTAGTTGACAGAAATCAACAAATGGCTGGAAACCTTGGCTAATCGGATCCATATAGCCATGGTCATGATGTACATGGACTAGATAGTGTCCAGATTCAAGAAGTTAAAGGGGAATGGCCGAATTCTGAGAGGTAGCACTTTCCATGTTTAGGCAAGTACTAGGTGATACCATAGATTTGTTTAGAATAATGAAATAACACACAAAAGGCAAGAAAATCATGGAAAGAATCCATGGTTGAGACGGATTTAGAAAGATTTGAGAGGGCGGCTAGGGTTTCTGTGGAGAGGAGAAGAGAGGATACAGAGGCGAAGTCTTAAGGGAAATGGGGTTAGGGTTTCTGGGTTGGGGTTAATTAAAAGAGGAGAATGAACGAGGGTCGTTGATCTTGAGTAATCAACGGCCAGGATTAAAAATTGAATGGGGCGGGTCAATTAGAACGGGCACCGACCGGGTTTTAGGTTAAGGGGTTGTTTGATCTGGGCGAGGGTTATTGGGCTAAGGTGCTGGGCCAATTTGGTCCAAACAAATCACTCAAAATTGGGCCAGCCTTTTAAACACATATAATTTAGCAAAATAATTAGTAAATGAGTAAAAAATATTTTTTACGCACTAAAATAATTAAGAATAATGATTTAACATTATAAAAATATAAAATTCTATTTTTGACACTAATAGTATAAATAAGGAACATTTGTATATGAATATAGACTATTATTGTAAAATTAGATAAATAGCTTTAAAAATACTTATGTAATTATATGAAATAAAATAAAATATTTGAAACATATATTATATGTGCAAATAATAATTTTAGGTAACTAATCCATCACAAAAATAATTTGAAGGAGTAATTAATAATTATTCAAGTAACTTAAATGCAGGAAAATAAATTTAAAATCTCTAAAACTATGAAAAATTATAGAAAATGATTGTATAGATTTGTAAACTAAATAATGATGCAAAATTTATATTTTTAAAGTATATATATATATATATATATATATATATATATATATATATATATATATATAAG
>ML416126.1:0-36925 GCA_005239525.1 Nicotiana knightiana | reverse complement strand
TTAAGTTGTGTTTTAGGGGTCTATTTATATGTTTAGGACAAACCCTAAATGTGTAGGAGACTTCTATTCCAACCGGGAAACACTTAAACTTGTCAAAACTCGGAATTGACCGAAACAGGGTCCTGGCGTTTGGGCCCTAACGCCTGGATAACGCCAGGATAGGGCTGGCGTTTGGACTCCAATGCCTTGCTAACGCCAGGCTAGGGCTGGCGTTTGGACTCTAATGCCTGGCTAACGCCAGGCAGGGACATGTGTTTGGGCTCTGGCGCCCAGCTATAGCCCGGTGCACTCCTCCTCGCCTCTTGAGCGTATTTTCGATGTATTTGCATCCATTTAGCTCGGTTTCCATCTCCAATTCACCTACACATGAAATAGAATCTATTATGTACATAAAAGTGTATTTTTATCATTAACGCACATAAAATGTAGGGCATATAATATGTTAAACCATGAATTTTAGCCTCGCATCAAGTGTCAATCACAAGGTCTCTACCCCTTATCATCCCCAAGATAGTGGGCAAGTAGAGGTTTCAAATAGGGAAATCAAAACCATATTGTCAAAAATTGTGAATGCCAAAAGAACGGACTGGTCAAGGAAGCTAAATGATGCGCTATGGGCTTATAGGACTGCATTTAAGACTCCAATCAGTATGTCACTGTACCGGTTGGTGTTTGGTAAAGCGTGTCATTTGTCGGTTGAGCTAGAACATAAAGCATTGTGGGCCTTGAAGAGGTTAAATCTTGAGTGGGATGTTGCTGCAAATTTCTGGGTGGAAAAACTCAATGAGCTAGATGAATTTCGTTTTCATGCCTATTCAAGCTCATCATTGTACAAGGAGAAGATGAAATACTTGCATGATAAATTTGCCAGAAACAAGGAATTCAAAGAGGGTGATTTGGTCCTTCTCTTCAACTCCCGGTTGCGTCTGTTTCCGGGCAAGCTAAAGTCCAAATGGAGTGGTCCCTTTGAGGTAGTGCATGTAACACCCTTTGGTGCTCTTAAATGAAGAAAAAAAATGGTGAAATCTTCCAGGTTAATGGGTATCGTATGAAGCATTACTTGGGAATGTTTTATGACAACCACATGGTGGCTTTGATAAAGTTTCCAAGGTTTTAAGTTGTGATTTTTATTGGCCAACCTTGTATAGAGATGCCAGTGAGCTTGTCAAGAGATGTGATGAATGCCAGAAAGCTAGAGGAATGTCAAAGAAGGATGAAATGCCCCTCACAACAATTCTTGACGTTGACATTTTTTATGTGTGGGGCATAGACTTCATGGTCCTTTTTGTTAGTTCATGTGGAAATACTTACATTCTTGTGGCGGTTGATTATGTTTCAAAGTGGGTCAAAGCTGTGGCTTTGCCCAACAAAAAATCCCGGAGTGTAGTAGCTTTTCTAAAAAAAAATTCACACAGTTTGGGACACCTCGGGCAATTATAAGTGATAGGGGGTCTCATTTATGTAATATGGCATTTGATACTTTGCTTGCTAAATATGGTGTCAATCACAAGGTCTCTACCCTTTATCATCCCCAAGCTAGTGGACAAGTAGAGGTTTCAAATAGGGAAATCAAAAGCATATTGTCAAAAATTGTGAATGCCAATAGAACGGACTGGTCAAGGAAGCTAAATGATGCGCTATGGGCTTATAGGACTGCATTTAAGACTCCAATCTGTATGTCTCCGTACCGGTTGGTGTTTGGTAAAGCGTGTCATTTGTCGGTTAAGCTAGAACATAAAGCATTGTGGGCCTTGAAGAGGTTAAATCTTGAGTGGGATGTTGCAGCAAATCTCCGGGTGGAACAACTCAATGAGCTAGATGAATTTCGTTTTCATGCCTATTCAAGCCCATCATTGTACAAGGAGAAGATGAAATACTTGCATGATAAATTTTCCAGAAATAAGGAATTCAAAGAGGGTGATTTGGTCCTTCTCTTCAACTCCCGGTTGCGTCTGTTTCCGGGCAAGCTAAAGTCCAAATTGAGTGGTCCCTTTGAGGTAGTGCATGTAACACCCTTTGGTGCTCTTGACTTGAAGAACAAAAATGGTGAAATCTTCCGGGTTAATAGGCATCGTGTGAAGCATTACTTGGGAATGTTTGATGACAACCACATGGTGTCTTTGATAAAGTTTCAATGTTGATGGTAACTTTCGTCGTGCCGCGACATTAAATCAGGCGCTTATTGGGAGGCAACCTACGTGATTTTTTCCTTCATTTTCATTTTTCTTCTTAGATTAGGCTCTTTTGAACTAACTGGTTGTGAGATTTGTGTAGGAATTGTTTGATGTAGTGCAGGAAAAATACTGGAGAAAATTAGCTAAGTGTGCATTGAACCGCTGCCGCACTCAAAATTTCGCAGTCAGCGGTGGCTCCTTCATGGGGGCGCTATGCTGGTGCGAACGCGGACTTGCAAGAATCAAAAATGCAAAGACTCTGAAGTTTCGTCCGCGTACACGGTTGATATTCCGCTATCAGCGGTCACTGTTCCGCGGCCGCGACTATTTTTCCGCTCCAGTGGTGACCTCGCACCAACAACTCTTTAACAAGTGAAAAGCTTGGACCGCAGTGGAATTTCGCAGCTGCGCCAGGTAGGTCGGTGTGGGGCCTAGGGTTTTAGTATAAATAGAGAGACCCTCCTCCTTTTACACTTTTCACACCCTAACACTTGAAGGCGTCTTTTCACTGTTCATCATACTCCTGTTCATCTAAAACTTCATCTCATCTAGCAAGTTTAATTTCTACATCAAATCTAGCTCCTGGTATGATCCATTTCTTAGTTTTAATTTTGGTTCTTTCTCTTTTGTCTTATATATTTTTAGCTTTTATTTCTAGTTAGGGTTACTATAGACCTAGAGTCATAAGCATGCCTAAATATTGATAAATATGATTGGGTATTTGTTTTTGATGCCTAGTAAAGGTTGGAGTGTTTAATTTTGCTCTTTAATTGCCAAATTCTTTGACAAATATGAACCCTATCTCTGGAACCTTTCCTCAGTGCCTGTTTTGTTTGAATTTTGCGGTCGCGTCCTAAATTCCACGGTCAGCGGCCGAATAGTTTGATGAATTTGAATTGGTTGCTTTTACGTGGCCGCGGTGGAATTTCCGCTGTTAGCGGCCAGCTTTATGCGGCCGCGATTCTTTTTCCGCGGACAGTGGAAATGAAGTTCAGAGAAGTGTCAAATTGATTTCTCGACCGCATTCATTTTTCCACTGTCAGTGGTGGAGCTTACGCGGCCGCACCCAATATTCTGCGGTGAGTGATGTTCAGAGACTGGGTAGTTTGATTCCCAGCCTCTCGCGGTCATGGATCATTTTATGCTGTCAGCGGTGGCCTTTTCACTGCCGTGCTTCTTTTTTTGCTGACAACGGTCTACTGTGTTTTAACTACTGCAACCTTAATCTGCTTTCATCTCATGCTTTTTTGAATACCAATGCTAATCAGCTTTCACTGCTTATGTTTGTAGACAATGGTTCGTTCTAGAGGTGGACAAGATAAACAACCCAGAAGAGGAGAGTCCTCACGGTGCCGGGGAAGAGGAAAACAACCTACTGCACCCCTAGCTCCTAGAAGGATAATTGGAAACAAAAAGACTATCCGGAGACCTACTCCAGACACCTCGGAGAATAGTGAGTATGTCCCCTCTCGGGAAATTTCAGAGGGGGAAGTTGGCCAAGGCTCAAGAAGAGGTACAATCTCAACCCCGGCGCCTTATAAATGAATCAACTTCTATGTCCGGCTCTACGGATAGATTGGGACTTAGTGACTCTCCACCACCTCCGGCCCCCAGTGCAGCAGCTCCATCCAACTCACCTGCCCCAGTACATATTGATAGTGATGATGATGCCCGGATGACGGGAGGGCTGGTGACACACAGACAGGGGGATTGGTGAGGTCTCGGAACCCGGTAGTATGGCAAGACTGGTTCGTGAGTGAGAAATATTATCACAAATTCAGGGAGTGGTGGCCTCAGAGGTCACTTACATTGGAGAGGGCTTTCATTGAGCGGGACGTTCTACCCCACAACCCAAATGTAAAAAGGCACTTCAACGAGAGAGTGGGGTGGAAGTTCGTCACCCGCAACCTTCCAGAGGCCAATGAGTTCTTGGTAAAAGTTCTATGCTGGAAAAGCTCTCAATGACTATGTTGGGTTCAATGATGAAGATAAAACCCAGTATCTGGAGAATGTGGAGCTGGATGAGTTAGCTCGCCCTTGGCTAGCCTCAGTGATTGCTATTCCCGGGACTACTCCAGCGTGGCTGACAGCCGGGGTTCCTATCTACAGGAACACTTTGAATTTCTAGGCAAAGGGATGGGCCACATTTGTATACATCAGGATCGACCCCACTACTTATGACAGTGATAGGCCGATTTCCCGAGCTATTATTGTGGGGGCTATTACAACATGTGAAATCCCTATAGATCTCCTCATGGGAGAGCCTGCCCCTGCAGCTTAGACAACACAACCATCGTAGATGCTAGAGCAGGAGGCCATCATTAAGCCCGTGAGGAGGGTGGTGATCCCCCAGAATGAGGATTTGGAGATCCCGCTGGAGGACCCCGAGGGAGATGCATCAGCCCAGCCATTGGCCCTTCCTGTGACCCAGCTCCTATCCAGACAGAGGCATCTTAGGGAGTTTTCTTCTACTCTCTACCCTTCCCCTATTCTATTTTTGCTTTTAGCATTGAGGGCAATGCTAGTTTTTGATTGGGGGTGGCCTTATTTGGTGATTTGGATGATTGGATGATTTTGGTCTGTAACCCTGACACTACTTTTCGTTTTATTTTGTTTACTTTTCGTACTTTTTTATATTTGTTATGTATATAAAGTTACTTTTCCATGTATATATTCATTCCCCTCTTATGTATATTCGCTTCAATCCCCTATTGTACATATTCATTTTACTATCCGTGTTTTTACTTTATAACTTCTTTTATAATTTTCCTTAATAGTTTAGCTTCTTATTTCCTTTAGTAGCTTCGTTTTGAATTTATAGCTTCTTTTTACTTTTCCGTGATCAATAAGCCTTTGGTTTTCTTAATGCCACGGTTCTTTCCAAGGGTGGAATCTGTGTGAACCGGGTGGCTCTTCCCTACGATAGATGGCGTGACGACCTTCTTAAGGGATTGAGTCTGTTTTTCTTTTTGTTTTTGTTTTTGTTCTTCTCTTGTATGGTAGTAATGAATAAATGTGACTCAAGTAAGCTTCACTTGGCACCAGCATATTTACCTTTGACCTCATGGTTAGAGACAAGTTGTAGACGAGACTAGCTCTAGTTGTGACCCTTAGAATCTTGAGTTGTCTAAAACTGTCATCAAGTGGTGTTTGTAGCCATATGTGAGTTTTCAATCTAACTAAGGTTGTTGTGGTCGCTCGACTCTATTCTCTTTAACAATCATGTGGCTTGAGAGGTGAGGTTTTGGATTGCAAGTCCAAGTGTCATGCCAACAAGTCTAGAACATGCCCCGAATGTTTTTCTAGGCGAAATTCTAAGTGTAGCTCGACTTGAGAAGTGATTATAGGCTCTCCTTGGTCCCATTTGAATTTGAAGACTTCCACAGCCTACCATTACAATACCTTTAGTCAACCCCTTTGAGCCTATGCCTTTTCATTCAATAACCGCATTACAAGCCTTCATCCGTTCTATAATGACCCTCTCTTGGCACCTAATCTTTCCTTAGCATTCATGATGAACAATAGTCAAAAACATAAGTTTGGGGGAGAGACGAGGAAATTCAAAGTGATGAAATGTTCAAAGAACAAAAAGAATTGATGAAAACGAAAGGCAAAGAAAAGGATGAAAATCCAAAAAGAAACATGTCAAAATAAAAGTAAAGGTTGAAACGATTCAAGAAAACAATGTCGAAAGGCTTGGAATGATGAGAAAAGGAGAAAAATGAGCGTCAAATATAAGAAAGAGCGACAATGTGTCTCTCTAGTTCCCCCAAGGAAGAAGAAAATGACTCAAAGAGTCAAGAAAAAACATGAGCCGAATTGTGAAAATGGAGTGCTTAAGGAAATATGGTACAATCATAGTTCATTATGTCCGAATTTGATCCAAAAAGACTTCATTACATCCCATTAAATCCCTATAGGATTTCAAGTTGAGTAAGCTTACATTAGTAGTGATTTACATGAGGGGCAAGCCTATGGTACTTAGAGCTGGACTTGTGGCATTCTTTTGAGAGTGATGAGTGCACTTCTGGACAATCCCGGTTTTGAGCGTACATTCTATAAGGTGAGATGAGCTCATGGAGAGTAGAGGAGAAAGATTCTGGGATCCACAGTGACCTACGTGAGAGAGCTAATCTCTTTGATGAATTGAGTTAACTCTTGAAGCTTTTGTGTCACATTAGAACTATGGAACTCAGAAAGTCATTGCATAATGTTGTCAATAATGCATTTGTGTTGAGGGTAATTGTTAGTCCCAATTGAAGCTTGATGAAGTTACTTTTGGACAGCAGAAATTCCACTTTTTTTTCTTGTAGAGGTGGGAATTACCTTGTTTGCTTGAGGACAAGCAAAAGCTTAAGTTTGGGGGAGTTTATAACTAGGGATTTTAACCTACTATTTACTCTCTTTTGCTTAGATTTTGGGGCAAAATGCGTTATGGTATTCCCGAAAACTAACTCAAGGTGCTTACTTGCAAGTTTTGGTCAAAATGAAGCAAAGAGGCCAAAACGAACTTAAAAAGGAGCCAATCTTGCACATGTCCTGAACTCAACTGGACCGCTGACAACGCTAATTTTACGTTGCAGCGTAAGCTCTTCCGCTGAGGCGGGATTAATGAGGTCGGTCGTGGAAGTAAGGTTCAGAGAGATGAAATTGGATTCATTTGGACCGCTGACCGCATCACAAAAGCGCAGCCGCGAAGACATTGGCAAGGCTGTGGAGAAAATTCCATTGAGAGAGGAAGTGGAGAGACAGAGAACCTGCAATCTTGGGCCAACCATGAAACACGGTCAGTGTTTATTTTACGCGGACGCGCAATTTCCTAACACGGAGGCAGTAAGAATTACGCTGCGAGAGGAATCAAGGTTCAGAGAGTTCAAATCAAAGCCAAAGTGAAGAAACGCAGTCTGCGAACAGTTTACGCAGCCGCGGTTAAGGATCATGCGGGGGTGGTTGCTCTTACACTTACAGCGAAGTCCAACCCAAGCCAAGTCAAAACCTGAAGAAACATTGTCCGCGGTCGTTATTGCACGGCCGCGAAAGCTCTTCCGCTGAGGCGCCCATTATTCCGTTGACAGTGGAACCTCCGTAGGGGCATTTTTGTCTAGTAATTTCAGCTATGTATAAATAGTTCTTTTTCACATTTTTAGGTAATCTTTTGTATCAGTGAGCTCGTGAGAAGCAGCCTTTTTCCCTTTTGAGTAATTTTAGAGTAGCTTTAGCCTATAATCTTAGATTTTATCTTTGTATTTAACATTTATGGCTATTATTTGATCTACACATTTGATTTCTACCTTGTTTATGAGTAGCTAGACCCATTAGTTAGGGTTGTGACCCAACCCTAGTGTGGGTATTTAATGGGTCTTTAATTTTAGGGCTTTTTTGTTTATGCGTTAGTGATGTTTAGCTTGTTCCATTCTTTATCTATTGAATTGGTGGTTGCAAACACTAATTCATGCCTTTTTTACTAGGGTTCTTCTTGAGAAAGAGGACCCAGTCTAGGTAAAATAGGCTAACAAGGAATTGGGGTGAATTCAAGAGATTTATAGTCCCAATTAAAGGTTTAAACCAATAGATAGTAATACCGGACTTGAGCCAATTTCACTTGCACTGTTTGAACTCCCAATTAGGCTTTAGAAAGCCAATTTGGGCAAAGTCACCCAAAATACCGAGAGGTATAGGGTGAGTAATTGAGTGTGATGTTACATCACGATCCCAGATACAACAAGTTTGTCCTATATTGTAGATCCCATTAGATACTCGTGTAGGTGTAAATCACTTCCCTAGTGCCCTATATCAATTGAGAAAACCCTTACAAAAACATTATACTTATCTTCTTCTTAGTAATTAATAGCAATACTATTAGACTAGAATCAAACCAACTTATGACTAGAAGTGTAATTAAAGACAAAATACATAGCTAGGTCGGATAGGAACCCAATTCCCATCTTATAACTCCCTGTGGATATCGATTCCGACCTTTTGGGTAAAAGCTACATCAACCCCTCCTCGCCATTCCATAGTGGTGCAGGGTTGGAGCCGGTCAAAGTACAAATATTTAAAATATCAAGAATGTGAGTGAGCTAAGATGACAACTCAAGTATCAATATTTATGAGACCGGGATAAGTCAAGAGGCTAGAATAGGAGGTTGAGAAGTTAAATCCTATCCTAAATCACTCACTCCTCAAGCGGAGAAGAAATATATGTATATCTCTATACAAGTTGTTACATAAGGGTTGAATAGCAATGTTACAAGTACCAAGTTGATAACTAAGCATAAGGAACGTAAAGAGAGAACTATGAGAACCAAGATGAGGATTGTATTTAGCTATAAGAGCATTAGAATAAAAATTATATGATGTCCAAGGTCATAGACGACTGGGTATATATAAATATGTCGCCTACGGAAGGCATCAAAAGATCTAGTGATATATATGGACCTTACATATGTATTGGTAAAAAATAGACATTACACGTGTAATATCTTGGATAACAAAGCTATATACATGGATCAATGGAAGACCGACAGCTGGATGAAAGCTTAGAAAGAGGTACGGAATAAAGAGGTACGGGGTAAACAACCACGAGATAATTAGAAGCAGAAGCTCCAGTCTAATTGAGGAATTGAAGAGACACGGTCAGAATGAACCAGGGCAGGATAAAGGACGGATTCATAGATCTTCAATCTATGAACTAAACGTTACAGAATCTTCACGCAACAGTCACGATACCTATTGTAACGTTACATTAATGATATAAATATTCATTAATGCTCAATCATTAAGAAGAATAGATGTTATATTAATAAATTCCCTATAAAAGGGAGTAAGATCTCACTTGTAGAGACACGTTCGAACCACTACTGAAATATACTTACTTTTATGCTATCTTATTTCTTCCTTATTTACAAGTCTAAATCCTATTATTAGCTAATTTCTTTGGTTATCAGAAACCCGAGTACTTCTTAAAATAGCTTTGACTAAGAATCCAACTCTTTGGTTAAACAAATTGGTTCCGTTACCGGGAATCTAATAATCCTTTTTTGTATTCCTAAGTTATATTTATTGAATCATGTCAAACACCAACGACAACAACCAACAGGAAACTAGAACTACAATTCCATCGTCTCAGGGAACCCCACGAGGTTCAAGAGACAATTCCTCGGAAAGATCCACAACTCACAACAATGACTAGATTGGAAATGAACAAACAGGAGAGCAAGACACTTTGAAGCAAATAGTTGCTGAATATGTGAATGAAGCTCTTCAAGCGTTCGTGAGGGGGCTACCAACTATACCACCTACGCCTCCTCCAAACAACACTGTAACTGTGGAAAATCCACAATCTGGATTAGCTAATTCTAGAAGTAGAGGCACTCCAAACGAATCCCTCGAAGGGAGACCAGGTATGATTAATAATTCAGATTTACAATCTTTAATACTAACCTTGCATAAATAGGTGAAGGAACAAAACGATCGTATCGAACAAATTCCTGGCGTACCACATGTCATCAAGGGGATTGATATTGATAAATACTCTCAACAACCATGGAAGCCAAGTGCAACACCTTTGCCGATTCCCAAAACATTAAAAATGCCCGATATACCAAAATATGACGGGATAACTGATCCACGTGACCATGTCACTCCATTCACCACGGGAGTAAAAGGCAACGACTTAACTAAGCAGGAAATTGAGTCTGTGCTAGTCAAAAAATATGGAGAAACACTTACCAAAGGAGCACTAACGTGGTATTATCTCTTACTCGAAAGTTCTATTGATTCTTTTGTTGAGCTTGCAGATTCATTTATAAAAGCACATTCCGTTGCAAAAAAAGTGGAGAAAAGAATGGAGGACATATTCAAAGTAAAACATGGAGATACAGAATTGCTTCGTGAATTCGTAGACAGGTTTCAACGGGAAAAGATGTTGTTACCAAGAGTTCTTGACAACTGGGAAGTTATGGAATTTGCGAGAAATCTAAACGAGAAAAGCTCTGAAGCCACGAGGAGACTCAAAGAAAGTCTACGAGAATTCCTAGATACGACTTGGAATGATGTTTATAACAGGTACAACACCAAATTGTGAATTAAAGAGGATACCATAGCTCAATCAAAAGCAGAAGACAGAACAAACTCTAGGCGCTCAGAATCACAGAGGAGAAATGGTAAAAATAGGTACGATCCATATATGGGACCTTCAGTACGAGAGGCTCGTTCCAAATTTGAAAACCCATGGTCTGATCACAGACCCTCGAATAAAGATTCGAGCTCATCATCATCAAGATCCAGAACGGATCGAGATAAGCGAAATAGAGGTAATACAAGAATTAGAGACTACAAATTCAATGTAAGTACTTCTGAATTAATTACAGCATTAATAAATATGGGTGATAAAGTTCGATGTCCCAAAGAAATGAGATCAAATTCAAACAGAAGGAACCCGGGCTTCTGGTATGAATTTCACAATGATCATGGGCACAAAACATCAGACAACAGGTTACTGCAAGGTGAGGTAGAACACTTATTAAAACAAGGTTATCTAACAAAACTGTTTAGTGAAAAAGGTAAACAGGCATATATGAAGAATAGGCAGGAGCTCCCAAAACTACCATCTCCGAAGAGAACTGTAAATGTGATAAATGGAGGAGAGGAGGTAAATGTCGTAACTTATACTTCAGTAAGAAGGATGACCAAGTTCACAATAACCCAAGGGAAACGGACTCGTGAAACCTTGGAGGCTGATAGCATAATATTTGACGATGCAGATGCAGATGGGTTATTGATCCCACATAACGACGCATTGGTAATATATTTACTTATACATGAAACTAATGTGAGAAGAGTATTGATTGATCCAGGTAGTTCAGTTAACATCATTCTACTAAGAATGGTGGAGGAGATTCTAATGGGAGACCATGTAATTCCAAAAGCACGTTCCTTATCCGGATTCGATAGTTCTACTGTCATAACAAAAGGAGAAATTGCATTGAGTACTTATGAAGAAGGCGTCGTCAAAGAAACAAAATTTCAAGTTATTGATACAGACATGCCTATAATGTAATTATGGGAATACCATGGATCCATGACATGGATGCAGTACCATCCACCCTGCATCAGGTAATCAAATTCCCTTCCAGATGGGGAATCCAGCAAATTCAAGGTGATCAGCAGACTTCAAGAAACATCAACTCAGTGATGCATTCCAATAAAAGAAATAGCAGAGGAATCAAAAGGCAAGGGAGCAACTCGAACAGACACGAAAGAAAATGATAAAGACATGATGAATCAAATCACCGCAGATATCACATGAAGACATACGTACATGGATTCCAAACCTGATGTTATTCAAGAAATAGAAGAAAATGAAAATATCAAGACAACGACTGAGGAGCTTGAAGTTTTTCCATTGTTCGAGCTTAAGCCTGAGAAAAAAATCCACATAGGAACAAGGCTAAGCCCGACCAGAAGAGGTAAGTTAATTGAATATTTAAAAGTTAACGCAGATTTTTTTGCTTGGTCCCATTCAGATATGACAGGTATACCCCCATAAGTGATGACTCATAAACTAAATGAAGACACATTCTTCGTACATGTCAAGCAAAAGAAAATAAAGCATGGATCGTTCTAGAATCAAGTGATTGATAAAGAGGTACATAAACTCTTAAAAATTGGTTCAATACATGAGGTAAGATATCCTAATTTGTTAGCTAATACCGTAGTGGTACCTAAAAAGAATGGTAAATGGAGAGTATGTGTAGATTATACGGATTTGAGTAAAGCATGCCCAAAAGACTCATTTCCATTACCGCACATAGATCAAATGATTGATGCCACTACAGGTCATGAATTATTAAGCTTTCTAGATGCATATTCTGGTTACAATCGGATAAAAATGTACGCCTCAGACGAGGAAAAAACCTCCTTTATTACAAACAGGGGGACCTATTGTTACAAAGTCGTGCCTTTTGGCTTGAAAAATGCTGGAGCCACGTATCAAAGGCTAGTGACCAAGATGTTCCAGGAACATCTGGGAAAAACAATGGAGTTGTACATTGATGACATGTTGGTAAAGTCAACAAAGGCAGAAGATCGTTTCCAACATCGCTTAACTACTTTCGAGATCTTCCACAGGTATAACATGAAGTTAAATCCAGAAAAATGCGCCTTTGGCGTCGAATCAGGTAAATTTTTGGGTTTTCTCGTATCAAATAGAGGCATTGAAGTAAATCCTTCTCAAATTAAAGCTATAGAAGAAATACCTGATGTACTAAAAAGAAAAAAAGAAGTTTAGAGATTAACAGGTAGGATTGCAGCTTTAGGAAGATTCATCTCCAGATCTTCAGAGAAGAGTTTTAAATTCTTCTCAGTACTAAAGAAGCAGAATCATATCGAATGGACTAAAGAATGTCAACAAGCTCTTAAAGACTTGAAGGCTTATCTATCGAATCCCCCACTACTGTCTAAACCAAAGGAAGGGGAAAGGTTATACATTTATCTTGATGTGGCAAAAATAGCTGTAAGTGTAGTCCTGGTAAGGGAGGACAAAGGTAAGAAATCTCCTATCTACTATGTAAGTAAGTCCTTACTAGATGCTGAAACTAGATATCCTCATCTGGAAAATTATCCTTGGCCCTAATCATGGCAGCTAGAAAGTTAAGACCGTACTTTCAGTGTCACCCAATTACTGTTGTAACTTCATATCCTTTGAGAAATATTTTGCATAAGCAAGAACTGTCAGGAAGACTGGCTAAATGGGCAATAGAACTAAGTGAATATGGCATAGTCTATCAACCTAGGACTGCAATAAAGTCTCAGGTTTTAGCCGATTTTGTCACAGATTTCAACACTAGCTTAATTCCTGAAGTAGAAAAAGAATTACAAATCTTTACCGGAGCTAATCTAGGAATATGGACTCTATTCATCGACGACTCTTCTAATATCAAAGGATCCGGGTTGGGAATTGTTTTTATACCACCTTCGGGTGAAAAGATTAGGCAAGCTATTAAATGTTATCTCATTACTAACAATGAAGCAGAGTACAAATTAGCACGAGAACTCTCAATTGAGCAGATCGTGATCAAAAGTGACTCACAACTAGCGGTGAACCAGATGCAGGGGACTTATACTGCTAGAGAGACTCGAATGCAACAGTATCTGGAAAAGGCACGAGTCCTGGTAAAGAAATTCCAGTCATGGAAGATTATGCAAGTACATAGAGAGGAAAACACAGAAGCGGATGCATTAGCTAATCTTGCAGCAGTTACCGATGTAATAAATCAAGACAATGCTATTTTATTCAGCAATTGACCAGGACAAGAATGAGGTAACATTTAATAATCTAACCTGGGATTGGAGAATCAAAATTGTAATTTTTTTGTAGAATGGTATCGTGCCTGAAGATAAGAAAGAAGCTCAAGCACTTCGCCGAAAAGCTGTACGGTACTGCCTAGTTCGTGACATTTTGCATCGCAAAATGTTTGGAGGTCCCCTAGCGAGGTGCCTTGGACCAAACCAAACTGAGTACGTGATGAAGAAGTACACGAAGGACATTATGGCAACCACGTAGGTTCTAGATCCTTAGTCAAAACCCTAATCAGAGTAGGGTACTATTGGCCTAAGATGGAAGAAGACGCTGAAAATTTCATAGCTAAATGCAATAAATGTCAGTGATATGCTAACAATATGCATCGGCCTGCAGAATTACTACACCTGGTTGTATCACCTTGGCCATTTATGAAATGGGGAATGGATATAGTAGGACCTCTACCACCAGCTAGAGGAAATGTACGATTTTTACTTGTATTAACAGATTATTTCTCAAAAAGGCTGGAGGAAGATGCTTTTAAAGATGGCCCACAATTCATGGGCTCTCAAATCACAGAATTCTTCCAAAGCTGGCAAATCGAATGAATCACTTCTTCACCATATCATCCCGTGGCTAACGGGCAAGCTGAGTCAACAAATAAAATCATTGTTAACAATCTGAAGAAACAATTGGAAAAAGCTACGGGAAATTGGCCTAAAGAACTACCGGCAGTATTATGGGCTTATAGAACTACTGCAAAGACAGCCACGGTAGAAACCCCATTCGTGATTGTTTACATCTCAAAAGCTCTAATACCAGTGGAAATTGGTGAACCGAGCATGAGATTCACAACAGCAACAGAAGAAACAAATAGTGAAGAGTTGAGAACAAATCTGGATTTACTCAATCAAAGGAGAGAAGCTGCTTTAAATGCATGGCAGCTCAAAAGCAAATCATAGAGCAATATTACAACAGAAAAGCTCACATCAGATACTTCAAAATTGGGGACTTTGTCCTTAAGAAAGTTTTTCAATCAACAAAGGAGGCTGGAGCAGGAAAATTAAATCCAAATTGGGAAGGACCCTACAAAGTGCGTGGTATTGCTGGAAAAGGAGCTTATGAGCTGGAAATCATGGATGGCAGAATTTTACCAACAAGTTGAAACGTTGTTCACTTGAAGAAATATTACTTCTAAAGAGAAGGAATACCCACGGCCATGTATCATTAGGTACAATTTTATTAGTACATTTAAAGTTATAGTAACAATTTTAGATGATAGGCAAAAAGTTAACCCATATGATGATATTAGACCTGAATAGATACGAGGAAGTAACTGAATTCCCAGTCTAGGGTTACAACCTTTCTGATGGACATTTCAAAGGGTTAAGCAGTCATCATCTAAACTATATACCTTCGAGTCCTGTATGTTTTTCCTTTTCAGGAAAAGGACCACAAGGAAGGAGTAGTCAAGTGCTCGAGATTTCATTCTTCAAAGCTCAAACACTTAGGGGACTATATAATATGGAAGGCAAAGAAGACTATCAAAAAAGTCAAAGATCAAGAAAAAAGACTAGCAAAAAGTCAGAGCTCAATCATGGAGACCTATTTTACCCAACAAATCAAAAGTTACGAGCGAAATCAAAGAGCTGAAGACTATCATACAAAGCCTGATTCAGAAACCTACAAAAAACATGCTCGTAAATGAAAACGAATGTTTAGGTTAAAGGCAAAATTTAGTCACGGGTTGAAATTTGTACCCCTGTATTTATTCAAAATCTGTTGTAAAAGAAAACAGTTACGAAAGAGTTATAGACGATACTTGAACACAGGTAAAGTATTATGAAAGTTCAAATAATACAAAAACTTTCTTCAAAGCATTATTCAAAGGAACATGTGAATTCCTATCTCTCTTTCATATATTTACACCATTATGAAGTTGAGACGTCTTCTTCATTAAGTGTCGTTCATAAAAGGGCCCTCTTTTGTAAATCGTGCTTGTTTCAAAAAGACACGAAGTATTGAAGCATTTTTAATGCAAAGTTAAAATGGGTGAAATAAAAACCCGAACATAAAGCATTTTTATGAAAACACTTAAGAGTAAAATGAAAACTCGAAATAAACAAGTCATGACAAGAAATTAATATTATACGATGGTAGAAACTAAGTATCAACTTAGTTCAAACCGAATTTATTTATACAAAATTGCCCCTAAGTTGTCATTGGGGACTTACCAACCAAACTTTACCCCCAAATGGGACCAGGGGTAACCACCAATTGATTCTCCAAAAGAAAAAAAAAAGAAAGGGGTTAACAAACACTTTCACTAGACACTGGGAGGATTATCTTCATTAACAGAAGGAGCAGCTTGAGATGGCAAGGGTTGGGCAGCAACTTCATCAGGCATGATCTCATCACCCACTGGAACTTCAACCTAAGGTGATGAAAAACTTTGACTCTGCCGAGACCATTCAATAGTCTCCTTAGTTTTTGCAATTTCAGCTTGTAAGTCAAAGTTTTCTTGGCGCACTTCCGTTAATGTATCAAGTCAGGCATTCAAGCAAGCACAACTCACATCAACAATTGCCTTATCCTCGAGAGCTTCATAGTCCTTCTCCCATTATTCAACGTCTGCTCTCACCTTATCCATTTCAACCACAGCAGCATCGTAGGAAGCTTGTAAAGGAGCAAGGGTTCTCTCCAGAATTTGAACCTTGTTAGAGGATTCACGAAGGTCTTCTTGGGTCTGAGTAAGCGATTGCACGAGTTCTCCAGCATAAGCCTCCTTCTGGTTTAGCAAATCCTTCAAGCTTCTTATTTCTTCATAAGCACGGGAAATTTGTTCTGCAAATGAGGATTCCAGGATGTTCTTATCGTTGCCTGCTTGATTCGACAAAGCCTTCCCAATGGCTAATTATGCTGCTATCACTCTAACCTGCTGCTCTAAGGTACAATTTTCCTCTTCTACTGCTTCTATATCAAGTTGAAGGCTCTCAAATTGTTCCTTCTAGTTATCATCCTCGATATGGTGGTCATTCATTAACTGCTCCGTATGTACGTTCCTTTTCATCAACTCTATACCAATGAGATTGATATACACAAAAAAAGGAAAATTAGATACGGCAAAGGCTAGTGTTAAGAAGAAATAACAGGAAGGTTACCTTCAAAGATGAGTGTACAATCTTATTCATCCACGTTAAGGAGCTTTGACTTTCCAATTTTGACTTTTCAGCCGGGAAAATCAAAGGCTTGAATCACACATCTGCCTAGCCTGATTTCTTTAAGAGGCTTCCTTCCGCAGGAACCTCGATCATAATTCGCTCCATCTCCCCACTGCTAGAAGACCCTACCTCAATAATAGAAGGCACGTTAGTAGGGGTAGATGAAGGAGCCACGGGTGGCACAGATGGGGAAGCAGAAACAGCAACAAGCATGCAAACTGAAGTTCCACTGGAGTAGAAGGAGGAAATATGGCAAGAGGCGTCTCCTTTGAAATTGAGCCAAAATCTTGATGGAACAATTGCTCAACTGACTCAGTGGTTGTAGAAGGAGTTTCCTCCTCAGATTATTCAGGGTTAGAATGATCAGGCTCAGGCACGGAAGATGGACTAGTAAAGGGATCAGATTTGTCATCAGACATGACACTTCTTCTTGCTCGTGGCCTACGAACCAATGAGCCTTCCTCCTACTCCTCCTCATCTTCTAAGGTTTGAGTCCTATCCACTTTCCTTTTTGACGAAGAAGAATTTAAGATAATTTCTTGAGCCTTGGCCAAAGAGAGATTCGAAGCAGTTATAGCAGTAGTGGTGACACCACGAGCAGGAAACCCTAACAAACAAAAGGGATTAGAGAAGTTCAAAAAAGAGAGAAAAGGGAAACGTAAAAAAAGCCTACCATGGGTTTTTAATTTCCAACCAAACCTTGCAGAAAGTTATTTCCAAGAACGTTCTTCCATTGGAGCGATCAACAATATTTTTTTCTACCCAACCACGAAAACCGAAAATCTCCTTGACGGTTCCCATGGTTGCTGAAAAAAGACAAAAACAGTCATAGTGGTGAACATCTATCAAGAATAAGAAAATAAGTGAGTAAACAAAAACTTACGTGCAAAGTTCCACTTCTCAGGGAAGGGTAAATTTTCTTCACCTACTAATCCACCAGTAGGGGCAGCAACAAACCTGGCATACCAACCTCTATCTTTATCATCATCAGGATTGACTAAAACTCTCTTACTCCTAGCCACAAGAGTAAAGATTCCTTGGCGGAATAACTTGGGAGAGTAGAGGTGAATAAGATGATAAAAGGTAAAAGGAAGTGAAGCTAAGTTATCCAAATATCTGAGGCATGCTACTTCCCTCCAGACGATAGGACCGATTTGTCCCAAACACACGTTAAAAAATCGACAAAACTCTATAATGACAGGGTCGATGGAAGGCTTGAAACCCAAAGTAAAAGGGTAGGTATATACAAAAGAATAGCCTCCTTTGTAAGAATTTATCCTTTTATTTTCATTGGGGACCAAGACCGGGAAATCAAATTTCCAATAACAGTCTCTGCGCACAAGAGGAATCAAACCCTCAGTAATTTGAGTAGGGTAAAGATCAGCGCGATCATGAGACGTCATGGAAGAAAGTTGTTTTCTTATGTCTTCACTGTCATTTACGAAAGAAAATTCAGCGGGTAAAATCTCATCAACCTTTGGTTCGCAAAGTGGTTCACTGGACTCTCTACTCTTAGAAGAAGATCTAGAAGCTCTAGCCCTAGAAGAAGATGGAGTAACAATAACCCTAGAAGTTGGTGGGGGAGTAATGTTACGTTGAGAAGAAGAAGACCCTCTAGAAGGTGTTGAGCCAAAACTCCTTAATCTACCACCCCTCCTACTCCGGATCATAGCAGAAGAAGGAGATAGTTCATCGATTATTATTACTTTTTTGGGGTCTTGGTTTAAAGAAGACATATTTGCATGAAATAAGGACTTGCAAGCAGCAAAAGAAAGAAGTTTTCCGTAGAAGCAAAGGCAAAAATGGGTATTTATACACGAAGGCCACCGTCAAAAAATAGAAATATACTGATGTGAAAGTCATTATTAAAACTGTCACTTCGTGACTGATGCAGCCGCAAAAAGCCCTAAAGTGCACTGATGAATTGCAGAACCAATCTGAAATCACCATGTGGCACGTGCATTTAATAGAAGTGACAAGCGATGCGTACGTTCAGAGAGAGATGCAATGGTACGAGTAAAACGGCGGCAAAAAATTCCTTCCATAAATGAGTATCCACTTACCAAATATTCAATTGATAAATAAATGGTAAGTGGGGGGACTATATGTATTGGTAAAAAATAGACATTACACGTGTAATATCTTGGATGATAAAGCAATATACATGAAGCAATGGAAGAGCGAGAGCTGGATAAAAGTTTAGAAAGAGGTACGGAACAAAGAGGTACGGGGTAAACACCACGAGATAATTAGAAGCGGAAGCTCCAGTCTAATTGAGGAGTCGAAGAGACACGGTCAGAATGAACCAGGGCAGAATAAAGGACAGATTCATAGATCTTCAATCAATGAGTTAAACATTACAGAATTTTCACGCAACAATTATGATTACCTATTGTAACGTTACATTAATGATATAAATATTCATTAATGCTCAATCATTAAGAAGAGTAGACGTTATATTAAGAAATTCCTATAAAAAGGAGTAAGATCTCACTTGTAGAGACACGTTCGAACCACTACTGAAATATACTTACTTTTATGCTATCTTATTGCTTCCTTATTTACAAGTCTATGTCGCTCCCCCTTTTCCCCTCGCGGAATCGGGTTTCGACATTCATTTGGGACAACTCCCTTCCTTTTGGGAGAGGGGTATGGAAAGTGAAGAGTCGCCACCTAACGGATTTATGGTGCGTTAGGGCACCTAATGCAAGTAACTCATGAAACCAGTCTACGTTACCAGAGATTGGGTAAGGGCTTGAAATTACCTTGAGGGGAAGGTGTTAGGCACCCCTCGAGGTCCATAATGGTGGGTCACGGCCAAACTTACTTAGTAAATTAGTCATTTAACAGATAAGCAGTCTGAGCACACATATGTAAGTAAAATAAAAGGAGTTTAAAAGGTAAGCAGTCCAAGCACCCATATGTATAAAGATGGAGAAGTCCTAAGTTTGTTAGCCTAAAGATCACATCTGTACAATGCCCAATAATCCTTCCTCAACTAGAGGGGTTACACGTGGCATTAGTGTACAAGTCATAATATCCTTTTACTACCCAAATACACTCCCCTTAGCGGTTATATAAGCAGTTTTAATTAATGAAAATCTGAGCGTGCTTTACCCATCCCTTCCTCGGGGACCTGGAGGTGTTAGGGACCTCTAATTTTAGGGCAGTTCTAGACTCTCCTAAGGTGTTAAGAAGGGAAAATCTAAGCAACAAAGAACATATAGGACTGTCAAGTATGAAAACCATTAAGAGGGCTCATGTTTACCTCCACACATAAGCAGATAATTAGCACGTCTCAAACACAGATTTTAGTGAATTTTCAGAAGGTCCTAGAACAGGATATCTAGGTGAGCATAACAAGCAGAAATATGCTGCATTGTTTTAAAACGAAGTGACATAAACCTAATCACTTCGCCTGCTAATTTTAGAACCTGTTGAATCTGGGCAGTCACAAATAAACAAAACATAGTTTTACAATTTTATAAGACCTTAATTACCTAAGTCTTGCCTATGTGTGGATCTGTAATACCCTATAAACATGCAATCAGAATTCTGGGAATTAGTTTTAAAACAGTTTGAACTTATTAATTCTTATAGGCATGCTGGTCTAGGTGTTGAATATCAAGTAATCGATTCCATACATATTTATCATATAACATGGTGTCTAGGCGTTGGGGATGCTTTTAAGCATCCTTATAGACAGGACGGTTACTGATTTAGGCGATAAAGACATGGTTTAAAGCGAATATAAACACAACCCTAAAGCAGGATTTCTAATGCACATAAAGCATGGACATTTTATTAGGCAGAATTTCAGCAGTAACTTAATAACATGATTTCTAGGTGATCATGATTATGCGGAAGCAGAATTTCGTGATGAATGAGGTAATGAGCCTATAACATGTTTCCTAGTATGCCAAATGGTCCTAAAAGCATGGTTTCTGATGCAAGTAAACATAATATTGGCCTAAAGCATGATTTCTAATGTAAGTAAACATAATGTAGGCCTAAAAGCATGATTTCTAATGCAAGTAAACATAATATAGACCTAAAAGCATGATTTCTACCCGTTTTCCCCACAAAAGTCATATAGGATCCCTCCCCTTTTACTAATTTCCCCAATATCTATTTACAGGGGTTATTATTATAGACCATAAATGAACGAATTACATAATAAATATAAGTCGCGCTATAGGGAGCCTGAAATAGGCCCAAAGTGAATCTGGAAATATCAGGCCTTCAAAACAGTCTAAGATGCCATAGTCCATAGTATCCATTGAGGTATCCTGGTGCGTCAAAGTTCCCAAGGGCCTCAGGGACCCCGGGCGATGCTCACACCAAGATCTTTTAAAATAAGGAAGTGATTATGTGCAGTGTGGAAGGGTCAGCCCCAGTGTGCCAGAGTTCGGAGGAATCTCATGGATTCCTAGGCAGTACACACACTGGAGAGGTAGAACTTAATTAATCTAAGAGTATAAGTGAGAGTGCTTGACATAGTTGAGAAGATTTTGAAAAAAAATAGTGTAGAGGTAAAATCTTTAGGAGTGAAAAGTATTTTAGGAATGGAAACAGTTTTAGGAAAAATGTTAAGAGTGAAAATAGTTTTGGAAGCAATTCTGAGAAGACCAAAGATTCTATAAACAACCACACAATCACAAAAATTAGAGTGCCCAGATTCAAGGCCATTTATTACTTAACTCTAAGTGAAGCCAAACAAGTTCACAAACAGGGATCAGGGGGGTTTGGGAACATAGGGAGCTTAATCATAAATACATGAACATGGATAAGAGGGGAAGAATATTGATCAACAAGTACACAGAATAAGCAAGGATTGATTGACAATCATTGACCAAACTAATAGCATTAGAATACAAACCACTGATTCAGAGTATTGTCAAGGAAATTATACTTAAAGCTAAAATGATAGTAGACATTAGAGCATAGAGGCAGAATGCAGGAACATCCATATTGAGGATAAGGGTCTACCCCACAGGATTAGTCATACCTATTGTGATAAATCAGATAAATTAGGAGCCTGAACAATTTAAAATGAGCATGCTAGTTGAAGGAGACAGATAATAGCTCAAGTAAACATGTTGGCTAAAATAGCAAACAAGAAGACTGAAACCTAGACATGCTGATTAAAACACTGAACAAGAGAGGGTAAAAACTTAAGCATTCTGATCAAAGCAGTAAACAGGAAGAACAACTAAGTATATAATCAGTTAAACTAGTGCGGAAATAGGCATGGATTTAACAACTATGGAGCACATAGACTTGAATTTCTGAGATATTGAAATAAGAACATAACAGTTAAGGAAGCAAAGTGAAGAAAGAAAAGCAAGTAGAGTTCCACAGTCTATCCTTGGCTTTCAGCCGGCTAGAAAAGCAATTAGCACAAATAGCAGAAAGAGGAGAGGAAGTTTGTGTGTATGTGTGTATTTTTTGGTCTGTGTTTTTTTTAGGTAATACAAGAGTGTATATATATAGTACTTAGGGAGAAGAACAGGTAAGGTAAATAGAATCAAAGTTCAATAAATTAAGGATCAATCAACCAAATCACAGAATCAATTCACATAGGGAGTCCGGAAAAGATCACTTTAATTGGGGAATAGTCAATTAACGGTCAAAGCAGGGTTTAATTAAGGTAATGCATCAAAATCATATCATATAGGGAGTCAGTAAAAATCCCCAAACTACTGTCCACTAATTAAGGCAAGTAAAATAGGGAAATATGTCACAAATAAGGAAACCAGTAAAATCCCAGCACACGAATTTTAACAGGGCAATTAACAGGAATGTCACGACCCCAAATCCTAACAGGCCGTGATGGCGCCTATCGTGGAAATAGGCTAGCCAACCACCTCATTACTACTTGCTTGTTCATATTATAACAGTTCAATATCAATAATAACAACAAAGAAAATATAATATAATTACTTTAAGTCTTTGTGCCTACAAGAAATATCTGACAACTCTAAACAAAACCTCCCAAGACTGGAGTCAATACTCATGAGCATCTAAGAGTAAATAAATCTAACCCTGACAAAACTATAATATATGTCTCTGAATCAACGCTAAAACTAATTAAGGAAGGAAATGGAGAAGTTGTGGACGCTTGACAGCTACCTCGAAATGCCGTAACTGCTGCTAACGAACTGAGACGGCTACTGCTCCGGACCGTCACCTGAATCTGTGCACAGGGGCACAGGGAGTAATGATGAGTACGCCAACTCAGTAGTAATGAAACTAAATCACAGTCTGAGAATTTCAAACACATAGTACAGATACACAATTCCACGAAACCAGTAAAACACCAAGTCACCATGTAGTATTCAACAATTAATAAGTTCGAAATCAGTTTCCAGAAATCCTTTGAAACAAGTGTAATATCAGTGTATCTTAGTAAAATTCTCGGCAAAAGCCAGTTTGAAAACGAAGTAAATCATATTTCGAAAACTTAGTAAAAATTCTTCATAAAACTGCCCCTCGGGCTAAAATAATTTATCGTAACCATTGCCCATCAGGCATCCTCACCATCATTCAATATCAGCCCATCAGGCATCCTCACAGTCACTCAGTATCAGCCCATCAGGCATCCTCATAGTCACTTAGTATCAGCCCATCAGGCATCACTCATTAGGTACCTGCGCTCACTGGGGGTGTGTACAGACTCCGGAGGGACTCCTACAGCCCAAGCGCTATAAACAAGCCACATCATGGCATAAATCACTCACAATATTGGCCAGCAGCCACACTCATATCATAACATCCTCACAATATAGGCCCGCAGCCTCACTCAGTTAAACACTCTCAATTTACCCTTCAGGCCATAAATATACCGGGTTCTCGACCCAAAACAGTGTTTCATTTTCAATAAATAGTATCAAAATACTTTGAGTGTCAAAACAATTATCAAGAAAAGACTGAGTGAAAATCATAACATATCAAGTGAGGAAAAACAGTGAAAATAGCCCCCAAGGGGTAAACAGATCGGCACTAGGCCTCAAACATGGCTTACAGCCCAAATCATATCAAAATATATCAATACTATTAAGCATAGGCTTAAAAATCGGTTTCGCAACTCAATAGTTGCCTAAATAGAGAATATAATTCCAAAGTTCCAATCTTTGCATTCCAAAACCCATGAAAGGGTGCATAGTCCGGAGTTTCATACCCTCAGGACGGGATTTAAAGACATTACTTACCTCAAAACTAGCCCGGAGACTATTCCGCAATACGCTTGCCTAGGCTCCAATTCTACCAAGTTCAGATTTTTATCATCAATTTATGCTTAAGGAATAAATTACAATCGAAAAATATCAAATTTAGCTCAAAAACCCGAAATTGGTCAAAACCCGACCCCCGGGCCCGCATCCCGAAACTCAGAAATTTGTATACAAAATTTTTCTTCATCATCTCACGAGTCCGTACATATAAAGAATACTAAAATTGGAGTTCGTTTGACCCCTCAAATCGACCTCTAAAGGTCTCAAAATCTCAAGCCCTAAACCCATTTTTTTCCACTGATTTTCATGAATTAAATGCTGAGATTGTAATCTATAATCACCCATAAACGAGTTTTAATTATCAAAATACTTACCTCTATGAAGAACACTGATTTGCCTCTTCAAATATTTCCCCCAAATCTCTCTATCCGTACAAAAATGGTGTAAAAAGGGTTTAAGTCGCGGAGGGTTTATTTTATAACTGCCCAGCTATTTCTTCACTGCGATCGCGGAAGTCCTCACGCGATCGCGAAGAACAAAATTCCCTGGCCCCCACTTTATTCATTATGATCGCGGCATAAGCTACGTGATCGCGCTTCATAGCAGCTCAACCCCTGAGATCGCAACCAGACTCACGCGATCGAGAAGACCAATTGACCTCACCCCTACACGCATATCATGACCCTACGTGATCGCAACCTAGACCACGCGATCGCACTTCACCTTCTTCCAAACCTACGTGATCGCACCCCGATTCACGCAATGATGATGCAGAATTTTTCCTGGCCCTCAGAGTGTTCTACGCGATTGTAGTCTTTGCCATGCGATCGCGATGCACAAATCCCTGCTGCACAAAAACCAGAAAACCAGCTCTTTCTTTAAGTCCAAAAATGCCCGTTAACCAACCGAAATCAATCTTGAGCCCCTCGGGACCCCAACCAAGTCTACCAACATATCCCATAACATCATTAAACTTAGTTGCACTCTCAAAACATCAAAACTAACATCAAAACACCAAATTGACATCGGATTTAAGCCTAAGAACTTTGAAATTTCTAAATCCACCAACGATGCCAAAACTATCCAAAAAAACTCCGGTTGACCTGAAATTTTGCAGACATATCCAAAATGACATTAAAAACCTGTTCCAACTATCGAAATTCCATTCTGACCATGATAGCCTATTTTCCACTGTCGACCGGAAATCACCAAAAACTAACTTTCGCCAATTCAAGCCTAATTCTACACCGGACATCACAAAATTATTCTGAATTCACTCCTAAGTCCCAAATCACCTAACGAAGCTATTTGAGTCATAAAATCCGCATTTCGAGGTCATTTACCAATAAGTCAACTCTTAGTTGACTTTTCCCATTTTAAGGCTATTTTTAAAGGCTAAAGGACTGAACTCTCACTACGACCATTCGATTTCAATCCTACCAACTCTAATACCTCAAATATAAAATAACCAACCTATGAAAAGTCAATAGCAGCAATTATAATACAGTTTCTATGTAACGACGGACCGGGTCGTTACATTCTCCCCCTCTTAAACAAACGTTCATCCTCGAACGGGTCTACAAACATACCTGGAGTCTCAAACAAGTGGGGATATTTGCTCTGTATCTCCCACTCGATTTCCCAAGTAGCCTCCTCCACCTGACCTCTCCACTGCACCTTCACTGATGTTATATCCTTAGACCTCAACTTTCTGACCTCGCGAGCTAAAACAGCTACTGACTCAACTTCATATGACATATTACCCTCGAGTTGAACTGTGCTGAAGTCTAACATATGAGATGGGTCACCAAAATATATTCTGAGCATCGAGACATGAAATACCGAATGAACACTCGATAGACTGGGTGGCAAGGCAAGTCTATAAGCCACTTCTCCCACCTTCTGAAGCACCTCAAAAGGACCAATAAACCGTGGACTTAGCTTTCCTCTCTTTCCGAACCTCATAACACCCTTCATGGGTGATACCTTCAGCAATACCTTGTCACCTTCCATAAATGACACATCCTGAACCTTCCGGTCCGTATAACTCTTCTGTCTAGACTGCGCCGTGCGGAGTCGCTCCTGAATCAATTCACCTTTTCCAACGCATCCTGGAACAAATTTGTGCCCCATAACTTAGCCTCACCAGGCTCGAACCAACCAACCGGAGATCTATACCTCCTACCATATAAAGCCTTATACGGGGCCATCTGAATACTGGACTGGTAGCTGTTATTATATGCAAACTCCGCTAGTGGCAGAAACTAATCCCATGAACCACCAAAATCAATCACACAAGCCCATAACATGTCCTCCAAAATCTGAATAGTCTGTTGCGACTGCCCGTCGGTCTGCGGGTGAAATGCAGTGCTCAACTCTACATCAGTACTTATACCTCTTTGTACAGCCCTCCAGAACTGAGATGTGAACTGTGTACCTTTGTCAGAAATGATAGAACCCGGAACTCCATGCAACCGGACAATCTCCTTAATGTAAATACTAGCCAATTTCTCTGAAGTATAAGAAGCGCTGACGGGAATGAAGTGCGCGGACTTGGTCAATCTATACACAATGACCCAAATAGCATCAAAACCTTCGAAGTTCGTGGAAGCCCAACTACGAAGTCCATAGTAATTTGCTCCCACTTCCACTCTGGAATATCTAGCCTCTAAAGTAATCCACCTGGTCTTTGGTGCTCATACTTGACCTGCTGGCAGTTGAGACACCGTGCTACATACTCAACAATATCTCTTTTCATCCGCCTCCACCAATACTGCTGTCTCAGATCCTGGTACATCTTCGCGGCACCCGGATGGATAGAATACCGCGAACTGTGAGCCTCTGCTAATATCAACTCTCGAATACCATCCACATTGGGCACATAAATACGGATCTGCATCCCCATAACTCCGTCATCTCCAATAGTCACATCCCGGGCATTACCCCGACAAACTCTATCCTGAAGTACTAACAAGTGGGGGTCATAATACTGGCGAGCTTTAATCTGATCATAAAGAGAAGACCGGGAAGCCATGCTAGCTAACACCTGCGGAGGGTCTAACAAATCCAATCTCACCAACTGACCCGCTAAAGCCTGAACATCAAGTGCTAACAGTCCCTCTGCTGCTGAAAGGTAAGCTAGACTCCCCAAACTCTCAGCTCTGCGACTCAAGGCATCGGCCGCCACATTGGCTTTCCCCGGGTGATACAAAATAGTAAGATCATAATCCTTGAGAAGCTCTAACCATCTCCTCTGACGCAAATTCAAGTCCTTCTGCCTTAGCAGATACTGCAAGCTACGATGATCAGTGAAAATCTCACACTGTACCCCATACAAGTAATGCCGCCAAATCTTTAAGCATGAACAATGGAAGCCAACTCAAGATCGTGCATTGGGTAATTCTTCTCGTGCATCTTCAACTGTCTCGACGCGTAGGCAATCACCCTATTGTCCTGCATCAACAACGCTCTCAAACAAACTCTAGAACCATCACAATAGACTGTGTGAGAACCCGAACCAGTAGGCAACATCAAAATTGGAGTTGTGGTCAATGCTGACTTGAGCTTCTGAAAGCTCTCCTCACACTCGCCAGACCATCTGAATGGAGAACCCTTCTGGGTAAATCTAGTCAAAGGTGAAGCAATAGAAGAGAATCCCTCCACAAAATGATGGTAATATCCCGCTAAACCAAGGAAACTCCGAATCTCTGTAGCTGAGAATGGTCTGGGCCAACTCTGCACCGCCTCAATCTTCTTCGGATCAACTTGAATACCCTCACTAGACACCACGTGCCCCAAGAAAGCCACTGAACCAAGCCAAAACTCACACTTGGAGAACTTTGCACAAAGCTTCTCCTCCCTCAATATCTGTAGCACAACCCTCAAGTGTTGAGCATGCTCTTCTTGGCTACGAGAATAAACCAGGATGTCATCAATGAATACAATGACGAACAAGTCAAGGTAAGGGTGAAACACACTGTTCATCAATTGCATGAACGCGGCTGGGGCATTGGTCAACCCAAATGACATAACCAGAAACTCATAATGACCGTATCTGGTCCTGAAAGCGGTCTTCGGAATGTCAAAATCCTGAATCTTTAGTTGATGATACCCAGACCTTAAGTCAATCTTGACCTTAGCTCCCTGAAGCTGATCAAATAAGTCATCAATACGAGGTAAAGGATACCGGTTCTTCACCGTAACCTTATTCAGCTGTCTATAATCAATGCACATACGCATGGAGCCATCCTTCTTTTTCACAAATAACACTGGTGCACCCCAAGGAGACACACTAGGTCGGATGAACCCTTTATCTAAGAGTTCCTGAAGTTTCTCCTTCAATTCTTTCAACTCTGCTGGTGCCATACGGTAAGGTGGAATAGAAGTAGGCTGAGTGTTGGGCACCAAGTCAATAGCAAAATCAATATCCCTGTCAGGTGGCATGCCTGGCAGGTCTGCAGGAAATACGTCCAGAAAATCACGGACTACAGGAACAGAATCAACAGATGGAGTCTCACTACTAACATCCCTCACAAAAGCAAGATAGGACTCACACCCTTTCTCAACCATACGATGATCCTTTAAATAAGAAATCACTTTGCTAGGCACATGCTCTATAGACCCTCTCCACTCAACTCTCAGAATTTCGGGCATAGCTAGGGTCACGGTCTTAGCGTGACAATCAAGGATAGCATGACATGCTGATAACCAATCCATGCCCAGAATTACATCAAAATCAACCATACTGAGTTACATCAGGTCCACTCGTGTCTCCAGACCCCCAATAGATATAAGAAACGACTGATACACACGGTCTACAATAATAGTATCACCCACCGGAGTCAAAACATGAATAGACGTAAATAAAGACTCATGGGGAATATTTAGAAAGTGGGAAAAATAAGATGAAACATACGAGTACGTGGAACCAGGGTCAAATAAAGCCAAAGAATAAGTGTGACAAACTGAAATAGTACATGTAATCACCGCATCGAATGCCATCGTATCAGGCCTAGCTGGAAGTGCATAAATATGTGGCTGGCCTCCACCTGCTTGACCTCCCCCTCTAGGATGGCCTCTAGCTGCCTAACCACCACCCCTGGATGCCTGGGTAGGTGGTGAAGTGACTGGGGCTGAAGCCGAGGGCTGAACCCTCTGCTGAGATGAACTACTAGGACGACGGGGACATTGCCTCCACTCATGTATGAACTCTCCACACTTATAACAACTACCTGGAGCTGGAGATGAAAACTGACAAGAACCTCTGCCACCATGATAACCACCAGATGAACCTCGCATAGAAGAACCCTGATAAGATGATGCTCGAGCAGAGCTCTGAGCTGGAAGGGCACGAAAAGATGAACGCCCTTATGAGAATTGCGAGGACTCTGCCCCGATGATACACCACTGTAAGCTGGGAGAGCTGGCTGTGGAGGTCTAAATGTATGACCTCTGCTAGGCTAAAATAGCCCTCTAAGAGGGGCACCACTGAAATTAACTAATCCCCGAGGCCTCTAGCCTCCCTCTCCTCATGCTCCTGCCTGCGAACCGACTCAATGTCCCGAGCTATATGAACAACCTACTCAAAGGTGCCTCCAAACACCCTCTCTCTGGTCATCAAAATCTGAAGCTGATACATGAGACCATCCACAAATCTCCTGATACGCTCCCTGTCAGTGGAGACTAACTCCGAAGCATGTCTGGCCAACTCAGAAAACCTCATCTCGTACTGAGTAACTGACAACTCTCCCTGGCGCAGCTGCTCAAGCTGCTTGCGCTGCTCCTCACTGTCGGACTGAGGAACATATTTCTCCAAAAAGATCGTGGAGAACTGCTGCCAGGTGAGCGGTGCTGAACCAACCGACCTACGCCTCTCGAATAATTCCAACCAAGTAAAAGCAGCACCCGCAAACTGAAATGTAGCAAATGAGACCCCACTGGTCTCCAAAATACCCACAGTACGTAGTATCCTCTAGCACTTATCTAGAAACTCTTGGGCATCCTCGCCCTCAATACCGCTGAAGGTCGGAGGCTGAAGTCTGCTGAACCTCTCCAACCTGCGATGCTCATCCTCAGGAATAGCAGGGACCACATATCCCTGAACCAGAGTAATTGGCTGATCTGGGGCTGCTCCCGGTGCCTGAATACCTCGTACAACTGGCTCAGGTGCCCGGGCAGCTGGAGTCTGATTGTCTCCCACGGTCTGAGTTGCATTGGCAGTAGTGGTCATATCCACTACCTGAGCTAAACTGGAACACACCATCAATATCTTAGCCAGGGTCTCCTGAAGACCCAGAATAACAATAGGCACAACAGGTGCCTGAGTCTGTCCTGCTGGAGCAACGTCGGCGGGAACCTAATCCTGAACGATAGGGGGATCCTGTGGCACTGTCCCGGCTGCTGCACGGACAGGTCCCCCAACTCTACCATGGCCCCGACCCCTTGTGGGTCTGGCTGGTTCCTGGTCACCCTGATCGGTATTGCGTGTTCTCACCATCTGTGAGAGAATGAAACAACATAAGTTTAGATTTCAAGAATCAATAGATTGGCACGAAAGAGTTCAAAAATATATAAATATTTCCTAAGAGTTCTGCAGCCTCTCGAAGATAAGTACACACGTCTCCGTACTAATCCGCAAGACTCTACAGAACCTGCTCATGACCATTGAGTCCTACGTAACCTAGAGCTTTAATACCAACTAGTCACGACCCCAAATCCTAACAGGCCGTGATGTCGCCTATCGTGGAACTAGGCTAGCCAACCACCGCATTACTACTCGCTTGTTCATATTATAATAGTTCAATATCAATAATAACAGCAAACAAAATATAATATAATTACTTTAAATCTTTACGGCCCCAATAAATAACTGACAACTCTAAGCAAAATCTCCCAAGACTGAGTCAATAGTCATGAGCATCTAAGAAAAAATAAATCTAACCCTGCTAAAACTATAATATATGTCTCTGAATCAACCCTAAAACTAAATAAGGAAGGGAAATGAGAAGCTGTGGATGCTGGACAGCTACCTCGAAATTCCGTAACTGCTGCTAACGAACTGAGACAGCTACTGCTCCAGACCGTCACCTGAATCTGTGCACAGAGGCACAGGGAGTAATGATGAGTATGCCAACTCAGTAGTAATGAAAATAAATCACAGTCTGAGAATTTCAAACACATAGTACAGATACACAATTCCACAAAACTAGTAAAACACCAAGTCACCATGTAGTAGTCAACAATTAATAAGTTCGAAATAAGTTTCCAGAAATCCTTTGAAACAAGTGTAATATCAGTATATCTCAGTAAAATTCTCAATAAAAGCTAGTTTGAAAACGAAGTAAATCATAGTTCGAAAACTTAGTAAAAATTCTTTATAAAACTGCCCCTCGAGCTAAAATCATTTATCGTAACCATTGCCCATCAGGCATCCTCACCATCACTCAATATCAGTCCACCAGTCATTCTCACAGTCACTCAGTACCAGCCCATCAGGCATCCTCACAGTCACTCAGTATCAGCCCATCAGGCATCCTCACAGTCATTCAGTATCAGCCCATCAGGCATCACTCATTAGGTACCTGCGCTCACTGGGGGTGTGTACAGACTCCGGAGGAGCTCCTACAGCCCAAGAGCTATAAACAACCAACATTATGGCATAAATAACTCACAATATTGTCCAGCAGCCACACTCATATCATAACATCCTCACAATATAGGCACGCAGCCTCACTCAGTCAGAAACTCTCAATTTGCTCTTCAGGCCATAAATATACCGGGTTCTCGACCCAAAACTGTGTTTCATTTTCAAGAAATAGTATCAAAATACTTTGAGTGTCAAAACAATTATCAAGAAAATACTGAGTGAAAATCATAACATATCAAGTGAGGAAAAACAGTGAAAACAACCCCCAAAGGGTAAACAGAACGGCATTAGGCCCCAAACATGTCTTACAGCCCAAATCATATCAAAATGAATCAATACTATTAAGCATAGTCTTAAAAATCGGTTTAGAAACTCAATAGTTGCCTAAATAGGGAATATAATTCCAAAGTTCCAATTTTTGCATCCCAAAACCCGTGAAAGGGTGCATAGTCCAGGGTTTCATACCCTCAGGACGGGATTTAAAGACATTACTTACCTCAAAACTAGCCCGGAAACTATTCCGCAACACGCTTGCCTCTCGTATCAACTTCCGAAGGCTCCAAATCTACCAAGTTCAGATTTTTATCATCAATTTATGCTTAAGGAATAAATTCCAATCGAAAAATATCAAATTTAGCTCGAAAACCCAAAATTGGTCAAAACCGGACCCCCGAGACCGCGTCCCGAAACTCAGAAATTTTTATAATAAATTATTCTTCATCATCTCACGAGTCCGTACATATAAATAATACTAAAATTGGAGTTCGTTTGACCCTTCAAATCGACCCCTAAAGGTCTCAAAATCTCAAGCCCTAAACCCATTTTTTTTCCACTGATTTTCATGAATTAAATGATGAGATTGTGTTCTCTAATCACCCATAAACGAGTTTTAATGATCAAAATACATACCTATATTAAGAACACTGATTTCCCTCTTCAAAAATTGCCCCCAAAGCTCTCTGTCCGTACAAAAATGGTGTAAAAAGGAATTAAGTCGCGGAGGGTTTATTTTATAACTGCCCAGCTATTTCTTCACTGCGATCACAGAAGTCCTCACGCGATCGCGAAGAACAAAATTCCCTGGCCCCCACTTTACTCATTGCGATCACGGCATAAGCCACACGACCGTGCTTCACAGTAGCTCAACTCCACGTGATCGCAACCAGACTCACGCGATCGCGAAGACCAATTAACCTGACCCCCACGCGCCTGTCATGACCCTACGTGATCGCCACCTAGCCCACGCGATCGCACCCCGATTCACGCGATCGTGATGCACAACTTTGCCCAGCCCTCAGGGTGTTCTACGTGATCGCAGCCTTTGCCATGCGATCGCGATGCACAAATCCCTGCTGCACAAAAACCAGAAAACCAGCTCTTTCTTTAAGTCCAAAAATGCCCGTTAACCAACCGAAATCAATCCCGAGCCCCTCGGGACCCCAACCAAGCCTACCAACATATCCCATAACATCATTAAAACTTAGTTGCACTCTCAAAACACCAAAACTAACATCAAAACACCAAATTTACATCGGATTCAAGCCTAAAAACTTTGAAATTTCTAAAATTCACCAACGATGCCAAAACTATCCAAAACAACTCCGATTGACCTGAAATTTTGCAGACATATCCAAAATGACATTACAAACCTGCTCCAACTACCCCGATAGCCTATTTTCCACTGCCGACCAGAAATCACCAAAAACTAACTTTCGCCAATTCAAGCCTAATTCTACACCAGACATCACAAAATTATTCTGAAAACACTCCTAAGTCCCAAATCACCTAACGAAGCTATCCGAGGTCGTTTACTAATAAGTCAACTCTTAGTTGACTTTTCCCATTTTAAGGCTATTTTTAAAGGCTAAAGGATTGAACTCTCACTACCACCATTTGATTTCAAGCCTACCAACTCTAATACATCAAATATAGAATAACCAATCTATGACAAGTCAATAACAGCAATTATAATGCAGGTTCTATATAACGACGGACCGGGTCGTTACAAGGAAAAAAACAGTAAAAATCTTCAAAGATTACTAATTTTTATAGGAAAGAATTATTTGAATACTTAGATAGAAATCAACCAAGTAAGAATCCCAAAGGGTTCTGATTTTAACAAGAAAGAAATCGTTTAAGCTCATAAATAGAATAAGTTGATAGGACTGGTTCGCAGAGATAAGCACAATATTGAAACAAAAAATTGAAGAAATAAGTGTAACACACAGAAACATACACGAGGATCAGTCAAGCTAGTAAAGAAATAATTAATTAAACACTGAAAAATTTAGAAAGAAAACCCTTTTGAAAAAATACTTAGGGCAAACCCTAATTTCAGATGAAAGCAAATGGAATCGAAATAGTTAACCAAAATAGGAGATCTTCAAGGGAAAACACCAGATAATACTCGAACCGTTTCAGATCTACAAAGATCTAAACAGATTCGAGTAGTTGTAAACTAGGGTTTTCAGAAAAACAGTAGAGATGAAAGAAACTTGATCAAAACTATGGATTCAAACTAAAATTGGGAGGAAACCAATACTCACAAACGAAAAAGGCCATAGGCAGGCCGGTAAACAATTTTTAGGAAGAATCTGGTTGGCTTTCCTTGAGATCTCCTCAAGGAATCATGAAATCAAAGAGCCAGGGAGTACAGGAGACTAGTGGTGGTCGGAGAAGGCACAGAAACACCATAAAAAGGGTTTCTCGCCGGTGAAGGCGATTAGGGTTAGGGGTGAGTTGAGAGAGAATTTGAGAGGTTAGGAAAACTGGGACGGCAGAAAATGAAAAGTGAGGGGGGGTGGGATTGGTTGTGAATAAAAATTGTAAGGTTTATTGTGGACCGTTGATCTAAAAGATCAACGACCACGATTTGATGGGGGTTTGGGTCGGGGTGTAGATTGGGCTTATGGGTATTTGGGCTATGATTAAAATTGGGTTGGGGGTAATAATATGGGCTAGGTCCGAAATTGAACCAAATTAAAAGAGGCTACTTGTTAAATACCCACTTAATTGATAAAACAATTTATAAAATAGTTAATAAATGATAAAAAATGATTTTTATGCATAAAAATGATGAAAAATAATTACTTAATATTATAAAAATACAAAAGGTCAATTTCTTGTGATACAAGGTAATTATACGCTCGTGGGCTATTACTGCAAAGTTATTGCAATTATAACCCAAAAATGTAAGTACGGATATTCGTAAAATAATTAAAGCTTAGTGTGAACATAAATGATAAAATTAAGCAATAAAATTGTCATAAAACCAATGGTGATGCAATTAGTAATTGTCCATATAATAAAAAATACTGGGATAAATTAATTAACAAATCTTTTAAAATGTAGAAATTATGGAAAAATATTAGTTGATGCTCATGCATTATTTTGAAAAGATATATACATTTTGGAAATAATATAGGGGAAAATTGGGTATCAACAGCTTCCCCACTTTATCTGGGAAGGATGAAAGAGTTGTCGAGTAAAGATATGATGGCCAATTTTGACCGAATAAGGTGTTTTGAGAGACATAGGCCACACTCTGGTTTTCGAGCTGCCTACATATCCCTAGTTTTACAGGAATCAGGCCGTGTGTAGTTCTGGATTCATCGGCGGAGTATACTAATGAAGTTACCACAAGGATGGTCACGAAATTTCGGGATAAGTGAAGAATGGTTATGGTGATTGGTCAGGTTTGAGATAATATGAAGGAAATGGAGCGGGATTGCTCCTGTTGGGGTAATGGTTTCTTATCGTGTCACCTGCAAGTAAAGAGATATTGCGAGCATATATTTGTGCGGGAATTTAAACAAGATGCAGATTCTCTTCGGGCCATGAGAATTGTTTTCGGACGGTTGAGGATGACGTCCTTAGACCATGATGTCCTGGGCCATGAATTGTTCAGCGAGGGATTCGCATACCATGAAATGATGTTCTCGGGCCATGAAATGATGTTCTCGGGCCATGAAAATGGTGCCTCCAAACCATGACGCCTTTGAATAATGATATGCAACTTTGAGGGATCCTCGAGCCATGGCATGGTGTCTTCCGGCTATGAGGATGATTCCTTTAGACTATGACACCTTTGGATAATGATATGAAACTTTGAGAGATCCTCAGGACCTGGCATGGTGTCTTCCGGCTATGAGGATGATGCCTTTAGACTATGACGCCTTTGGACAAGTTGGCGATATTTCAGCCCATGAGATGCAATGATGATGTTAAGAGAACCAAGACAAGGCTTAGTCTTGTGAAGTTGAGGGTAGAGCTTAGCCCGAAAGAAGAGAAAATAGATAGTGTCAGAGAGACAGCGCTAAGTCATCGAAAAATAGAAGGGCAATGATTGGCCTTATGCAAATATGGAGGCAGCGTTTAGCCTCATGCAAATGAAGGCAAAGCTTAGCCTTATGCAAATATGGAGGCAGGGCTTAGCCTCATGCAGATGGAGACAAAGCTTAGTCTCATGCAAGATTCGGGGTAAGGCTTAGTCCCATGCAAATGAAGGTAGAGCTTAGCCTTATGCGAATATAGAGGCAGGGCTTAGCCTCATTCAGATGCGGGACAGGGCTTAGTCCCATGTAAATGAAGGCAAAGCTTAGCCTTATGAAAATATGGGGGTAGGGCTTAGCCTCATGCAGATGGAGACTGTCACACCTCCTTCTTCACCACCGGTAAGGGTAATAAGAGAGTTTTTTCCACTTTAAGTGACATAATCAAAAATGGGATTATTTATTTTTTTAGAGTCGCCACTTGGGATAATTATATGGTGTCCCAAGTCACCGGTTTAAATCCCAAATTGAGGAAATTTGACTCTGTTTAAATTGTCTGCGAACCAGAAATCCGGGTAAGGAATTCTGTTAACTCGGGAGAAGGTGTTAGGCACTCCCGAATTCCGTGGTTCTAGCACGGTCGCTTAATGATTAAACTNTTACTCACTTTTAGGATCTATATATATATATTTGTACTTTTAACGCTTCTTATTATCCGATTATCTAAATAATTACCTCAATACGAGTCACGCGTACGTATACTCGTTTAGTTTGACGTGTCAAGAATCATGTCACGCGTATGATGCGAGGCTAAATTGCATAGTTTAACATGTGATATACCTTAAATTTTTATACGCATTAATGATAAAAATAAATATACACTTGTTAAGTGCTTAATGGAGTTTATTTCATGTGTGAGTGAAGTGGGGATGAAAACGAAGCTAAAAGGATGCAAATACGTCGGAACATACGTGAAAGGAGACACCCGGGCGATAGCCGGCGACAAAGCCAAACAATCTGACCCTGCCTGGCGTTAGCCAGGCATTAGGGCTGAAACGCCAGCCCTACCCTGGCGTTAGC
>ML416120.1:609-70033 GCA_005239525.1 Nicotiana knightiana | reverse complement strand
TGGTTTGTTGATACTGCCAGTTACTTGGCTGGAGGATGAATTCCAAAGATTTTTCTTAACGAAAAAAAAAAAAAGCTTAAAAAAGAAGCAATACATCATTATTGAGAAGATCCTTACTTGTTTAAATTTTATGCAAATGATATAATTAGAAAATGTATACCAGAGATAAAAATAAATAATATCTTAAGTCACTACCATAATGGAGCTATAGGAGGACACTATGGAGGAAGAATGACAACAACTAAAGCACTTGAAGTAGGTTTTTTCTGGCATACTCTATTCAAGAATACAAAGAATTCGGTCGCCACTTGCGACAAATGCCAGAGAATTGGTAACATTTCAAAAAGGGACGAAATACCTGTTGGTCTTTAAGCTTAGTGTAACTTAATTTTAAGCTTCGTGTAGCTTAAAGAGAGTGAATGGAAAATGGTGGGAAAAGAAATGGAGGAAAGTGAAATTTTGAATTAGTGCACTTTATCCGTCAGTGGAAGAAGGAAAGAAAATCTATGTGTATATATAGAGAATCTCTTCTTCTAGCTCTTAAAGAGTTGAGAAGAAGGCAAGCCTCGGGCCGTCGTCGTCGTCGTCGATCGCTCGGCTCGGCTTCGGCTTCGGCTTCGGCTTCAGATTTGGTTAACGATTGGTTGATTAATCTTTTTGCACAAAGGTCCGGTCCGTTTTTCTTTCTCAGATTATTTTAAATTCATTTTTAATTTTCCTTTCCTGCAATATTCACACCTGTTCCAACAGCTATGGCTGTTCTGAAAAGTTGCAAAACCTTTTCAGAAACAATACGAAATTGGCTATAAATATGCCTTGAATCCCAAAATTTTTTATTTACTAAATTTTCTGATCTTCTTCTTCTTCTTCTGCACAAAATATTCCAGTGTGTTTTACGACCATCGAGTGGTTCGCCGAACACCAGAGTTTTTGGTACCAATACGCTGGTGAGTTAAATCGTTCTATCTTGGGAGGATATATTCCAAAACCTCGGGTATTTGAGGGGAATAATTTCCTTAAGGACACACTGTATATTCAGTGGGCTCTATTTATTCTTATATTATTTTCGGAAGAGAATTGACATTCTAGTTCTAATAAATTTTCTGTTTCTGTATTTTCAGAAAGTTTACTATTTTATTTATTTTACAGCAATACAGATTGAATAAAAATCATAAGGAAATTATTTTTTTTTCTTTCTGTATTCTGTTTGTGGAGATTAAAACCTGTGTGTTCTCTACTCCTTCCGAATTTTATTATTCTGGTTTGAAGATATAAAAACTTCATTAGAGTTTTGAAATTCAGAAAACGATTTGAAGAACATAAAAATTTCATCGTTTTCTGTGAAACAGTATATAAAAACTTCGGTTTTTATTTATTATACATATTGTTTATTATTAATTACAGTATTTTTTACTGTTCTGGTTATGCCATTGATTGAACTCTTCTGTTGTTGACAGTGAGAAATGGCAATTGATAATGAAAATTCTTCTGCGACTGTTGCGGCAACGACGATAGCCTCGTCAAGCCAGACTGTTGTTCCACCGGTAGAAAAAAACGAGGAAATTTTCTGGAGCCAACTTCGAAGGATGGCAGAAAAGGGTGTTCTTCTGGCTTACCACACTTGGTATACAGAAATTCACTAGTGAAGAACCTCCAGTGCCTGCTGCGGACATCACGGACAACGAGAAGTTCATGATTGTTGAAGCATGGAAGCAGGCAGATTTTCTTTGCAAAGGATATATCCTAAGCGCTTTAGAGGATGACTTGTACGATGTGTACAGTGCGATGAATACTTCGAAAGAATTATGGGACGCACTTGAGAAGAAGTACAAGACGAAAGATGCATGCTTGAAGAAATTTGTGGTTGCCAAGTGTCTAGACTATAAAATGATAGACAACAAAACTATGAGCACCTAAGTTCAGGAGCTTCAACTTATTTTTCACGACCTTATTGCTGAAGTTATGGTCGTGAATGAAGCATTTCAAGTGGTTGCAATGATTGAAAAGTTTCCTCCTTCGTGGAGAGATTTCAAGAACTATCTTAAGCACAAGCGCAAAGAAATGAAGTTGGAAGATCTTGTGATTCGTCTCAAGATTGAGGAAGACAACAAAATAGCCGAGAAGAAGTCTCGTGGAAATTCAACGATCATGGGAGCTAATATCGTTGAGGAGACTGCTCTAAAAAGTAAGAAGAGGAAGATATCTTCTGGACAGACTAAAGAGCGGAACAAAAAGAAATTCAAGGGTAACTGCCACAACTGTGCAAGAGTTGGTCACAAAGCCCCTGAATATCGTCTCCCGAAAAAGGATAAGAAGAAGGGACAAGCCAACATAATGGAGAAGAATGATGACATTGATGATCTTTGTGCAATGCTTTCGGAATGCAACTTAGTTAAAAATCTGAAGGAGTGGTGGATTGACTCCGGAGCCATTCGACATGTTTGTGCTGTCAAAGAAGCATTTGCGACTTACACTACTGCTGGTCCCGAAGAAGAGATTTCCATGGAAAATAATTCAACAACAAAGATTGAAGGTTATGGGAAGATATTCTTAAAGATGACTTCTGGCAAGGTGTTGACGCTCAACAACGTTCTTCATATTCCTACTATTAGGAAGAATTTAGTTTCTACTTCTTTACTTGTGAAGAATGGATTCAAATGTGTATTTTTTTCTGATAAAGTTGTTGAGAGCAAGAATGAAATGTATGTTGGAAAATGCTACCTCATGGAGGGCCTTTTCAAACTCAATGCAATGGTTGTTGATAGTACAAATAAAATTTCAGCTTCTTCGTATTTATTGGAGTCAAATGATTTATGGCATATTCGTTTAGGACATGTCAATTATAAAACCTTGCGGAAGTTAATTAATTTAGAAGTATTGCCTAAATTCGAGTGTAATAAATCTAAATGTCAAATATGTGTTGCATCTAAGTTTGTAAAATATCCTTATAAAGCAATTGATATTGTTATGTTTATTTTCTTAATAGTAAGGATGAAGCAATTGAAGCATTTAAGCAATACAAGAATGAAGTGGAGAATCAATTGAATAAAAAGATCAAAATTATTAGAAGTGATAGAGGTGGAGAATATGAATCTCCATTTGCAGAAATATTTTCAGAATATGGAATTATCCATCAAACTACTGTACCTTACACACCTCAATCCAACGGAGTTGCGGAAAGAAAAAATCGGACATTAAGGGAAATGATGAATTCTTTATTAATAAGTTTCGGATTACCGCAGAGTTTGTGGGGGGAAGCTATCCTTACAGCTAACCGAATACTGAACAGAGTACCCCATAGCAAAACGCAATCTATTCCATATGAAAAATAGAAAGGAAGAAAACCTAACTTGAAATATTTCAAAGTGTGAGAGTCTCTAGAAAAGTTACAAGTTCCTTTACCTAAAAGGGTTAAAATCGAACCAAAAACAGTAGATTGCATTTTCATTGGATATGCTACAAACAGTAAAGCATGTCGGTTATTGGTCCATAAATCCGATAATCCCGAGATTCATGTTAATACGGTAATGGAATCAGATAATGTTGAATTCTTTGAAAGCATTTATTCGTATAAAACTGAATGTGAGTCGCTAAGTGAAAGACCTAAACGACCTCGGGAAGAATCAAAGAAGAATACTCCAAGTATAGAAGATCCAAGGCGTAGCAAACGTCAAAGAACATCTACTTCCTTTGGACCAAATTTTGTGACATTCTTGCTTGAAAATGAACCTCAAACTTTTAAAGCAGCTATGTCGTCTTCTGATTCGACGTTTTGGAAAGAGGCAGTCAATAGTGAGATTCAATCAATTTTGGATAACCATACATGGGAATTGGTTGATCTTCCTCCTGGAAATAAGCCTTTAGGTTCGAAATGGATCTTTAAACGGAAAATGAAAGTTGATGGCACTATTGACAAATATAAGGCAAGACTTGTTGTCAAAGGTTATAGACAAAAGGAAGGCCTTGATTACTTTGACACTTACTTGCCAGTAACGAGGATAACATCCATTAGGATGTTAGTGGCATTAGCGGCCGTGTATGGTCTTTAAATCCATCAAATGGATGTTAAAACAACTTTCTTAAATGGAGAATCCGAGGAAGATATTTACATGGAACAACCTGAGGGTTTTGTGGTTTCTGGTAAAGAAAAGAAGGTGTGTAAACTTGTTAAGTCGCTTTATGGACTTAAACAAGCACCCAAACAATGGCATGCCAAATTTGATCAAACAATGTTGGCAAGTGGGTTTAAAATCAACGAGTGCGACAAATGTGTTTACATTAAAAACACTCCGGGTCATGAAGTCATTGTTTGTTTATATGTTGATGACATGTTGATAATGAGCAAAAGCATATCAGATATAAATGCTACAAAGCGCCTGCTGGCTAGCAAATTCGATATGAAAGACTTAGGAGTTGCTGATGTGATCTTATGAATCAGAATTCACAAGACTTCACAGGGTCTAGCATTATCACAGTCTCACTACATTGAAAAGGTACTTGACAAGTTCAAGTATTTGGATTTCAAAATTTCCAAGACTCCAATTTACGTGAGTTATGCACTTCAAAAGAATGAAGGTGAAAGCGACTCACAACTGGACTATGCTAGAGTATTGGGAAGTTTGATGTATATAATGAATTGTACGCGACCAGATATAGCATGTGCTATTAGCAAACTGAGTCGATTTACAAGTAATCCCAATCAAATACATTGGATGGCAACGAAACGAGTTTTGGGGTATCTGAAACATACCCAAAATTATGCTTTGCATTATAACAAATATCTCTCCGTGATCGAGGGATATAGTGATGCAAATTGGATCACCGGATCATCTGAAGTTAAATCCACGAGTGGATATGTTTTCACAATTGGGGGTGGAGCAGTGTCTTGGAAATCATCCAAACAAACGTGCATCGCCCGTTCTACAATGGAATCTGAATTCATAGCTTTAGATAAGGCCGGTGAAGAAGCTGAATGGCTCCGGAATTTCTTGGAAGATATTCCATTTTGGCCCAAACCTTTGGCACCTATTTGTATACATTGTGATAGTCAAGCGGCAATAGGGAGAGTAGGGAGCGTTATGTATAACGGAAAATCTCGTCATATATGACAGAGACATAATACCGTTAGGCAACTACTCACTAGTGGTGTTATCACAATTGACTACGTAAAGTCAAGAGATAATGTGTCGGATCCACTTACAAAAGGCATATCTAGAGAGACAGTTGAAAGATCATCAAAGGGAATGGGGTTGAGGCCTAGTACAAGTCATCATGACGGTTACTCTACCTAGCAGACTGGAGATCCCAAGATCTAAGTTCAAAGAGATCAAACAAAGTCATGAATGACGGTACAACATTTTCAAATAACTCAACCTATTCTCGTGATGAAGAAAATCTTCAGAAATCAAGGTAAATCATTAAGGCTTTTTGATGAGTCAATAAAGCTTAAAGCTTTTTAATGATTTGCTAAGTAGGGAAGGATATGACCAGATAGTGTGTCTTTAGGATTACACGTTTAGAAATCACCTATGTGAGTGTGAAGTGTAAGCTGCTTCAAGGAGAATAAAATTAAAGGCCCATTCTCTAAGCACTCATGAAACCAGGCGGTGTTCATGGCTGAAACGAACACAACCGTGAGAACCATAGATTGCTAAGGATTGATTGTGTGACTTATGTTGTCTAGGTATACAACAAAGCTCGGCGGTTCAAAGATATCAAATCTACCGCTTGACCGAGTATATCCGATATAAGTTCACTACGGAAAGTTCAAAGGGAAACCTACTTATCCAGATGCAATTAATTCTTGCATGTAAAACACACACACGTCTGTGCATTGCTTTATTTTATAGTCATACCCCATTCATGTGGAGGATTGTTGGTCTTTAAGCTTAGTGTAGCTTAATTTTAAGCTTGGTGTAGCTTAAAGAGAGTGAATGGAAAATGGTGGGAAAAAAAATGGAGGGAAGTGAAATTTCAAATTAGTGCACTTTGTCCCTCATTGGAAGAAGGAAAGAAAATATATGTGTATATATAGAGAAGCTCTTCTTCTATCTCTTAAATAGTTGTGAAGAAGGCAAGCCTCGCGCCGTCGTCGTCGTCGCTCGCTCGGCTCGGCTTCGGCTTCGGCTTCTGCTTCGGCTTCGGCTTCGGATTGGGATTCGGATTTGGTCAAAGATTATGATTAATCTTTTTGGACAAAGGTCCGGTCCATTTTTCTTTTCCGGATTATTTTAAATCCGTTTTTAATTTTCCTTTTCTGCAATATTCACACTTGTTCCAACAGTTATGGATGTTCCTGAAAGGTTGCAAAACCTTTTCAGAAATAGTAAGAAATTGGCTATAAGTATGCCTTGAATCCCAGAATTTTTACTTACTAAATTTTCTGATCTTCTTCTTCTTCTTCTGCACAAAATATTCCAGTGTGTTTTACGACCATCGAGTGGTTCACCGAACACCAGAGTTTCTTGTACCGATACGCTGGTGACTTAAATCGTTCTATCCTGGGAGGATATATTCTAAAACCTCGGGTACTTGAAGGGAATAATTTTCTTAAGGACACACTGTTTATTCAGTGGGCTCGGTTTATTCTTATATTATTTTCATAAGAGAATTGACGTTCTAGTTCTAATAACTTTTCTGTTTCTGTATTTTCAGAAATTTTACTGTTTTATTTATTTTACAGCAATACAGATTGAATAAAAATACCTCTTAACTCTATCTTTGTGTATGAAATCTTTGATGTTTGAGGCATCGACTTTATGGCACATTTTCCTCCTTCGAATGGCTATGAGTATATTTTTGTAGCCGTTGATTATGTTTCAAAGTAGGTATAAGTAATGGCTGCTAGAAAAAAATTATGCTCTTGCTTTTTGTATTTTTCTTTAAAAAAAATTCAAAATTTGGAATCCCACGAGTTATCATAAGTGATGAGGGAACTCATTTTATAAACATACAATTTGCTAGTTTGTTGTCAAGATGTGAAATAATTCATTAAACAGGAATTACATGCCATTCTCAAACAAGTGTGCAAGTATAAGCTTTCAATATAGAATTAAAAATAATTTTAGAAAAAATTATTGGTTCTTCTCCAAAAGATTAGTCATTTAAGTTGGATGATATTTTATGGGTATACAAAACTGCTTTTAAAATTCTCATAGGCACATCTTATAGACTAATTTTTGAGAAAGCATGTCATTTACCTGTGGAATTAGTACATAACGCATATTGGCCTACAAAGTTATTGAATCTAAACTTGCTTGATGCAGATAAAAATCATTTGTTGCGGCTTGATGGATTGGAAGAGTTCAAACGTACAGCGTATAAAAATGCTAAATTGTATTTTAAAAAATACAAAAAATGGCATGACAAGCTCATTTGCCTTAACAATTTTAACGTTGGAGATCAAGTTTTGTTGTACAATTTCCAGGAAAGTTCAAGCCATGTTGGACATCACCTTATACTACAACAGAAATTACCCCCCTATGGTGATATTGAAATACAACATATGAACGGGGGAGAAATATTTAAGTTGAATATTTCTTCTCTTTTCTTTTTAATTTTTACTAGTATTAAATATGTATAAATCGATACAGTAACATAAGTAATTTTATATATATATATGTGTGTGTGTGTATGTGTGTGTGTGTGTTATATAAATAGATAAAATAAAAAAAGATCTCTTATATGAGTTTATTAAATATATTTTTCATTTATAGTATATGTATTAGTCTTTACTATATAAAAAGTTTAAGAAAAGGGTGACTGCTTTCTGTGGCGGTGATTTTATTTCTTATTCGATTATATATAGTGTTCTTAAAAAATTAGAAAAAATAAAATATTAAAAAAAAATAGAAGAACAATCTAGACACAATGTCCCTAAATTTAGTTACTGTAAAACTCTTACTAATTGGGTACAGATCAGATCCATTGCCAAATCTAGACACACTGTTCTCAAGACAAGCAAATATTTATAATATTTTACTAATAAAAAGTGCATCAAGTTGTACCACCAAATCTCATAAAGAAAAAATAGCACTTCAGCGAATAAATTTTCACCCGTTTCATCTATTTTCCAAGACAACGTTAATTATATTCACCTCTCACTACTGTAATTTTTTCATGTAACCACCAGTCCACCACCAAAACACCATATTTTCACTATCAATTGCATCATGTCATCAACCCACTAAGGCAAAAAAAAGAAAAGAAAAATGGCATTCTTAAAAGAACTCTCTCAGATATTGGCTTACAAAGTGAAAATCTTGACCCTTTGGTGCATAACGTTTTGAGACCAAAAGGTTTTTTATAGAAGAATATGAGACAGTCTTTTCGCCAACAGATTTGTAGCATACAACCAATAATCTAGAGAATTTTCAATCTCTAAGTTGGGAAGGGTTTGTACAGAATCTAGGTGACGATGTTGCTGAGATCATTCTTAATATGACCTCTCCGCGGCACATAGCCCAACATCAACACACCCATCGACCAAGAACACTAGGTCCCCATCCTTAACTCGGAATCACGAGTAAAACATACATCTCATCAACTAAGGCACTCTACCAACTAACCCCGTAGAACCAAAACCACAACACGAAACAAACTTCTCATACCTGTAGAACACCCAGATATCATAAATCGTGGCCAAACCACCCGGAAATCACGTCAAAACCTACTGTATTTAACTAACAGAAAGTCCACCCAAGTCTCATGACCTATAATAGTGGCTGAACCAGAACGATAGACACGTGCTATCACTATTATATTCTCAACTGGTGTGAACACATGAACAAGGTACAAAAATCACAAAACACAACCATCTCTGAAGCAAGGTAGGATGAATATTACTAATAGGACCGGATTGAAGTAACACAAAGGCATCTCTATACTCAACTGAAACCATACCTGTAAGGACATCATCTGGTGCATCGGCCTCTGCCCAACTAGAAAGAGCGTAACCACTCTAGGGTGACCTCTACCCGCCTGACCTCCACCCCTAGCTGGCGGTGCTGGTATAACACCAACTGGAGCAGAACCCATAGCCTGAATACCTCATTGTGACATACCTGTCTGGAGTCTAGGACAATCTCTCACTATATAACTGTATTTTCACACTGAAAGCAACCTCTCCGCTGACGTGGCTGTGGAAGCTGTCCGGTATGGGTACTCTAAGACCCCTGGATATTTAAAACACCGCATGAAACCTGAAGTCCAAACTGAACTGGCTGACCCACAAAACCTCTACCATGACGTACCCTACCTTCAAAATAGGGATCAATAGATCATCCCGATCCACGAGGCCTCTTATCCTCCCTGCCCTCTCTCTCTCCTGGCCATGCATTCCCTCTAATTAGCGAGCTATCTCTACGACCTACTGAAACAGAACATCCATCTTTATCTCCCGAGCACTGCAGAATCGGATACCATAACCGAGCCCCTAAATGAACCTGCGGACTCGCTCTCTAACTGTAGAAACCAAAGCAGGTGCATGCATGGACAAATCATTGAATCTAACAGCATACTCTGACACTGACATAGAACCCTGGCATAGTTGCTCGAACTCCATGCTCCACGTATCCCGAAGGGTCTAAGGAACAAACTCCATCAGAAACATCTCTAAAAACTGAGTCCATAAAAGTGAAGTTGCATCGGCTGGGCTACCCTCCTCGTAAGCCCGCAACCACTGATTGGATGCTCCCGATATCTAGAATGTAGTAAAAGAGACCCCGCTCGTCTCTATAATACCCATGGTGTGGAGAATACGATGACACTTCTCTAGAAAACTGTGTGCATCCTCTGAAGCTAAACCACTGAAAGTAGGAGGACGATACTTCTTGAATCTCTCAAGTCTCAACTGCTTCGACTTAGATGCCCCTGGCCTGACCTTAGGCTCAACCAGAATAACACGTTGTGTCGGCATGACACCCAAAACCTGGAGTACAGGCGGCAGAAGTCTGAGCTCCTCCCCCGGATATGTAAAGTAGCTGGTGCAACCAGAATCATTCCGCCCTAAGACAGTGTACCAAACATGCTTAGGCACTGCGTAAAATTCTCTTGAAGTCTCGGGGTAGCAATAGGCGCCTCGGGTGCATGTCCCCCAATCGGAGCTACTGGTGGCCCCTCAACTGCTTCTTTGGTAGGTGCTCTAGTTGTAGCACGTTCTCCTTCTCGGTCTGTGCCTATGCCTTTTCCCCATCCCCTAGCAACACCGAATCTAGAGATAGCGCCATCAGTAACTGTAGCTCGTGTTCTCACTATCTGTGAGAGAATAGAATGACAAAGGCTCAAACTCCGAATTTAATAAACTCGCACGATAGGAATGAAAGAAGTAAAGTTTTCCTAATAGTTCTGTAGCCTCTCGAAGATAAGTACAAACGTCTCCGCACCGATCCGCAAGACTCTACTAAACTCGCTTATGACTCATAGAACCTATGAACCTAGAGCTCTGATACCAACTTGTCACGACGCAAAATTCCTCTGAAGAAGTCGTGATGGCACCTATTGTCTAAGTCTAGGTAAGACTAACATATACCGAAATAATAACAAATTTATACTAAATAACTATTAAACATGAACCAAAAATTTCTATATAAATCCAACAATCCCAAGGTATAACTCTACAAAACCGGTAATACAAGTCATAATCTCTACTAAGTTCACTAGGAAAATTCTAAGTATAACTATCCTGGAATAGAAATAAGTGATGTCGCCCAAACTCACGCCACTACTTTAGATTGTGAGGCAGCCGATGCAATAATAAATACACAACGCGAGTCGGGGTCGATTCCACAGAGAGCTATGCGTGGAATTAGGTATATATCTAGTCTAGTGAATGACGTGCCCAAAATTGCACTTCCACATATTCATTTGTTGTTTCTACTTCTACTTTTAGGATAATGCTTGTAATTGTAAAGCTAAGAGACAATATTTTTGGTTTCGGTTATTTTTCAAGTTATAAAAGATCTAGGGTTGCGACTTTCGCCTAGTTGGTTACCTAACAAATTTAGAGCTTTAGAGCATGTTTGGTTGATCGAGATTCAATATAGCAATCACATGCGATTATTCACTCTATACCTCTCAGCAGTTTGAGTGATTTTTCCCAAATTGGCTTTCTCAAGTCCAAATGGGTATTTCACGAAACAACTGATAAATGCTCAAGTCGGGTCTTACTTCCGAGTAAACTTTTTCGCTACAAGCCTTCCTTTAAAAGTTTGCACTTTTCCGTCTATACCTCTATTTTTCTTATAGATCTACTTGCATACAATGGGTTTAACCCCATCAGGTGGTTCTACAAGATATCTGACTTGATTAGAATACATAGACCCCATCTCTGTGTCACGACCCAATTTCCCTCCGTAAGATGTCATGACAACACCTAGTCTTTAAGACTAGGTAAGACTAAAAAATATGCGGAACAACTGAAATAATAACTTAAATAGCAAACATCAACAGCTATATAAATGAAAACTATGGCTCAAGATGTACAAATCCCAAAACCCGGTGAAATATAAGTCACAAGCTCTAGATAAAGTGTGGAATGCTCCTATACATCACTGTCTATCAAATGTAAAGAAATAAGAAAAAAAATTGGATATAAGGAGACTCGGAGGCCTGCGGACGCGGGCAGGTGTACCTTTAAGTGCCCAAGTAGCAGCACAACACTCTAATATCGAGGATGATAGGATGCACCTGGATCTGCACAAAAACAAGTGCAGAAGCGTAGTATGAGTACACCACAATGGTACCTAGTAAGTGCCAAGCCTAACCTCGTTAGAGTAATGACGAGGTCAGGTCAAGGCCCTACTGGAGATAATAAGAACAAGGAAAATAATATAATGACACAATGAAATAATAGGGAAATGAAACAGTAAGGGATTTATAGAAGATAACAACCCGGAATCCAAGAAGACAATTACAACACATAAGGAAAACAAGAATCTTACAAGTTAAGGAACAACAACAACAACAACAATACAACATATAGAGGTAAACAACAGGGGTGCTCCCTACGTACCGCCTCGTAGTCCCAAAAGTAAATATCTCACAACGGCATGGCAGAAACCTCGTGCAAATAATAATAACCACACAGAAGAAACCTTATGCCATAATAACACTCCGCATGGCAGATACCTTGTGCCACAATAACACTCCGCACAAAAAAAACCTCGTGCCACAATGACACTCCACATGGCAGAAACCTCGTGCAACAATAACACTCTGCACGATAGAAACCTCGTGCAACAATGACACTCTGCACGACAGAAACCTCGTGCAACAATAACACTCCGTACGACAGAAACCTCGTGCAACAATGACACTCTGTATGACAGAAATCTCATGCATAATCAATCAGTTTTCAACAAAAATCACGAAAACAACACATAAAAAATGGAACAATGAAATTATAGCAAGGAATCCTACAGTTAAAGAATGAATATGAAATCAAAGGAAGCAGGTAATTCAACTAAGCATAACAACACATAACAAATGGAACAATGAAATTACAGCAAGGTATGCTACAGTTAAAGAATGAATACGAAATCAAAGGAAGCAGGTAATTCAACTAAGCATGTTGCACAAATTTCAAGTAATAGATAAGACACATAGACATGTGACATTAGGCTAAACATGATGACTACACGTGCTAGAGTAACTCAATTAAGGGAACAAAAAGGAACTACTTAGTTTCAACATTTAGCCCGAGTACGCACTCGTCACCTCGCGTACGCAGCCTTCATGTATTGCAAATACCATAACAGTACCAAATCCTAAGGAAAATTTCCCCCACACAAGGTTAGACAAGTCACTTACCTCAAACCTCGCTCAATCAATCAATAAGAATTCCTTTCCCTTGATATCAAAGTCTGAACGGCTCAAATCTAGCCAAAAACAATCACATACTATAAATATATCTATAAGAAACTAATTTAAATAATGAAACTACGACTTTGGCAAATAAATGAGAAATCTCTCCAAAAAGTCAACCTGAGGCCACGTCTTGAAACCGAGTAAAAGTCACGAAATACGAACACCCATTCAACCATGAGTTCACCCATACCGAAATTACTCAAATCCGACACAAAAAACTCGATCAAAACCTCAAGATTCGGCCTAAGGATTTTTCCACCTTTCCCCCGCAATTGCTCAACCCAAATCCTTAATTAAATGAAGAAATTAATGATAGATTAGTGAAAATTAATCAAAAACGAGTCAAGAATCCTTACCCTAAATTTTCATCTGAAAATCCCTCAAACTTTTGCCTCAATCTGAGATCTCTAGCTCCAAAAATGAAAATGAAATCAAGCCCTCGAAATTAGGCCTTTTTTGCCTAGTGAATTCGCATCTGCGAACCCACAACAACATCTGCAGCTCCGTGCCTGCGGAATTTCCACCACAAGTGCGGTTCTCACTAAGCCCAATATCCTCCACTTATACAAGAAAACAACCGCATATGCGCACATGCACCTACGGAGGAAATTTCGCACCTGCGACCGCTTCCCGCTCATGCGCTCCCTTCCATCGCAGAAGCGACTTCACTTCTGCGGAGACTTACCCACTTCTGCAATCCCAGTGACCCCCACTCACTACCGCACCTGCGTTCCAAAGACCGCACCTACTACCACACCCATAACATGTGTGATCACACCAGAAGCAGCAATGCTTATGGTCCAAAATTATTCCGGATTCAATCCGAATCACACCCAGGGCCCTCGGGATCCTGTACGAATATTCCAACAAGTTCCAAAATATCATACGAACTTAGTCTAGCCTTCAAATCACATCAAACAACGCTAAAAACATGAATTGCGCATCGATTCAAGCCTAAGGAGCTTTAGAACTTCAAACTTTTACATTTGCTGCCGAAATCTATCAAATCAAGTCCGATTGACCTTAAATTTTGCACATAAGTCACAATTGACATTACGAACCTACTCCAACTCCCAGAATCAGAATTCCACCCCAATATAAAAATTTCCACTCTCGGTCAAACCTTCCAAAAATCATCCAACTTTCCAACTTTCGCCAATTGAGGTCGAAATGACCTAAGGACCTCCAAATCAACATCCAGACACGCTCCTACGACCAAAATCACCCTACGGAGCTATTGGGACCATCGAAGTGGAGTCATCTTCACACAATTCAAACTACGGTCAATTCCTAAAAAGAGGGAAAAGGCTAATACTCTCAAAAGCCAAACCTCTCGGTAAGCCACATAACCACGGAATGAAAAGGAGGGAGAAATAAATAGCGATTCGAGGCTAATACTCTCAATATGACCGGCCAGGTCGTTACATCCTCCCCTCTTAAAGCGATGTTCTTAGACCTCAACTTTCGAACCTTCCTGTTCAAAATGGCCACCAGCTCCTCAACATAGGATAGATCCTTGTCCAACTAGACTGAGCTGAAGTCTAAAACATGAGACAGATCGTCGTGATACTTTCGGAGCATGGAACCACGAAACACTAGATTAACTACAGAGAGACTAGGTGGTAGTGTAAGTCTGTAAGCCATCTCTCCAACCCTCTCAAGAATCTCAAAAGGTCTGATATACCTAGGGCTCAACTTGCCCTTCCTCCCGAACCTCATAACGCCCTTCATGGACGAAACCCGGAGCAAGACTCGCTCCCCAACCATGAATGAAATATCGTGAACCTTCCGATCCGCATAACTCTTTTGTCTAGACTGGGCTGTACGAAGTCGATCCTGAATCAATTTAACCTTTTCCAAAGAATCTTGAACCAAGTCCGTACCCAATAGTCTAGCCTCACCCGGCTCGAACAAACACACTGGAGACCAGCACCGCCTACCGTACAAAAGCCTCAGACGGGGCCATCTGATTCCTCAATTGATAACTATTGTTGTAGGCAAACTTCGCAAGTGGAAAGAACCCAAAATCCATCACACATGCACGAAGCATATCCTCCAATATCTGAATAGTGCGCTCGGATTGTCCGTCCATATGAGGGTGAAATGTTGTACTCAACTCCACTCGAGTACCCAACTCAAGATGTACGACTTTCCAGAACCACGATTTAAATTGCGTACCCCGGTTAGAAATGATAGATACTGGCATGCCATGAAGCCTGACAATCTAGCAAATGTACACCTGAGCGAGCTGCTCAGAAGAGTAAGTATTAGCCACATGAATGAAATGAGATGACTTGGTCAATATATCCACAATCACCCAAACTGCATTGAACTTCCTCTGAGTTCGCAGGAGCCTAAGAACAAAATCCATAGTGATCCGATCCTATTTCCACTCCGGAATCTCTAGCTTCTGAAGCAATCCATCTAGCCGTTGATGCTCATACTTCACATGTTGACAATTTAGGCACCAAGATACATATTCCACTATGTCTTTCTTCATTCTCCTCCACCAATAATGCTGCCTCAGGTCTTGATACATTTTCGCGGCACCTGGGTGGAGTACCGCGAACAGTGAGCCTCCTGGAGAATCAACTCACGCAAGCCATCTACATTGGACACACATAGCATGTCTTGTATCCGTAATAGACTGCCATCTCCAGCAGTGACTTCATTAGCATCACCATGTTGAACCGTGTAAGGAAAAGTAGATGGGGGTCATCATATTGTCGTTTTTTGATACGATCATAAAGAGAAGACTGAGAAACCTCACAAGCCAAAACTCTGCTCGGCTCAGAAAATATCCAATCTAACAAACCGGTTGGCTAAGGCCTGAACATCCAAGGCCAAATGCCTCTCTACTACCTGTAGATATGCTAAGCTGCCCAAATTCTCCGCCTTGCAACTCAAGGCATCGACCACCACATTATCATAATCCTTAAGCAACTCCAACCACCTCCTCTGCCGTAAGTTAAGATCCTTCTGTTTAAACAGATGTTGTAGACTCCGTTAATCGGTGTAGACCTCACAAGGGACACCATACAAATAGTCCCACCAGATCTTCAAGGTATGCCCAATAGCTTCTAACTCAAGGTCGTGGACAGGATAGTTCTCCTCATGCACCTTCAGTTGTCTAGACACGTAGGAAATCACCCTACCTTCCTGCATCAACACCGCACCAAAAACACTGCATGACATGTCACAATACATCATATAAGACCCCGAACCAGTAGGAAAAACCAACACCGAGGTTGTGGTCAAAGTTGTCTTGAGCTTTTGAAAGCTCTTCTCACACTCCTCGGTCCACCTTAACAGAGCACCCTTCTGAGTCAATCTGGTTATAGATGCTGCAACAGACGAGAAACCCTCTACAAATCGACAGTAATACCCCGCCAAGCCAAGAAAACTTCGGATCTCTATAGTTGAGGACGGTCTGGGGAAAATCTACCTTGATCCTCTCACTCGATACTACATGGCCCAATAATGCCACTGAATCTATCCAGAATTCACACTTCAAAAATTTTGCATATAACTTCCTTTCTCTCAAGGTCTGAAGCATAGCCCTCAGGTGCTGCTCATGATCCTCCCCGCTCCTGGAGTACACCAGAATGTTGTCAATAAACACAATGACAAACAAATCAAGATCGGGTTGAAATATAATGTTCATCAAGTGCATGAATGATGTTGGGGCATTGGTCAGCCCAAAAGACATCACAAGGAACTCGTAATGACCATACCGAGTCCTGAAAGCAGTCTTCGGGATATCTGGCTCCCAAATCCTCAACCGATGATAGCCTGAATGCAAGTCGATCTTAAAGAAAACTCTGGCACCCTGAAGCTGATTAAATAGGTCATCAATACGTGGTAATGGATACATGTTCTTCACTGTAACCTTATTCAACTGGTGATAATCAATACACATCCGCATGGAACCATCCTTCTTCTTTACCAAATAAGATTGGAGCACCGACACACTGGGCCTAATAAATCCCTTATCAAGCAACTCTTGCAACAGTTCCTTTAACTCTTTCAGCTCTGTTGGGGCCATACGATAGGGTGGAATAGAAATAGGCTGAGTGTCCGGTAACAAATCAATACCAAAATCGATGTCTCTATTTGGCGGCATGCCCAGAAGATCCACCAAAAATAAATCTGGATAATCCCTCACTACCAGAACTAACTCGACCATAGGAGCATCAACATTAACATCCCTCACATATGCCAGATACGCATCATACCCCTTCTCAACCATCCACCGAGCCTTAAGAAATGAAATAACCCTGCTAGGAATATAATCTAAAGTACCTCTCCACTCTAGATGCGATAGACCTGGCATAGCCAACATCACCGTCTTGGCGTGACAATCAAGGATACCGTGATAGGGCGACAACCAATCCATTCCAAAAACAACATCGAAATCCACCATACTGAGCAGTAATAAATCAGCCCCTGTCTCAAAACCACTGATAACAACCAAACAAGAATGATACACACTGTCAAACACAATAGAATCTCTCACGGGTTTAGACACATAGACAGGAAAACTCAAAGAATCACGGGATACACCTAAATACGGAGCAAAATAAGATGACACATAAGAATAAGAGGAGCCTCGTTCAAATAAGACTAATGCATCTCTATGACAAATCGGAACGATAGTTGTGATGACAGAGTCAGATGAAACTGCCTCCGTCCTAGTAGGAAGGGCATAATATCTGGCTTGGACTCTCCCTATAGGGCGACCTCTACTTGATCGACCTCCATCTCTAACTGGCTTTGCAGGTGGGGTGGTAGCTGGTGCTCTAATCATAACTTAAGGACCTAGTGGAGCACGCGGTGCCTGAGTGGCCTGTGGAGGTGCACCCTTCTTGAGCCTAGGGCAATCCCTCACCATATGACAAGTGTCACCAGACTCAAAATAAGATCTTGGAAGACGTGGCTGTTGTGGCTGGCTCGGGCCTGATCGGCTGGACAGACCGCTGGAAGCACCCTGTACAAGAGGTGCACTGGACAATGGCAGTGTATAATAAGGATTCTGGGGCCTAGGTGTGGCCGGAATACCGCTGGTGGCTGGAATTGCTGAATGAACAATGCGACTCACATAGCCCCTACCCTGACAAGCTGCAACTAGGGCACTAGTACCACTAAAAGTGCCAGACTCTCGATACCTCTTGGCCTTTCTCTCCTCTCTCTCTCCTCAGTCAGCATACCCTCCAATATCCTAGCAATCCTCACAAATTGCTGGTATGCGATGTCCATCCCCAACTCTAGGGCCATGATAATCTTATACTACGGTTGAGCCCCTCGATAAATCGACAAACCCTCTCTCGAACAGTAGCAACCAAGGCTGGTGCATGCCTAGCCAATTCACTAAATCAAACTACATACTCTGACACAGTCATAGAACTCTAGCTCAGCTGCTCAAACTTTGTGCGATATGCATCCGTGAGACTCTGGGGGAACATACTCCCTCAAGAATATATCTAAGAACTGAGTCCAAAAGAGTGAAGTTGCCTCGGCTAGACTACCCAACTCATATGCTCGCCAGCATTGATAGGTTGCTCCTCTATGCTGGAATATATTGAAAGAAACCCCACTAGACTCCGCAACACCCGTAGTATAGAGGATACAGTGGCACTCCTCAAGAAAACCCTGGGCATCCTCTAACGCCAAGCCACTGAAAGTAGGAGGGTGGTACTTCTTGTACCTCTCGAGCCTGAGATACTCCTTCTCAGAAACTGATGCCCTAACCTCGGGATGAACTAGGGCTACCGGCTGCATTGGTATGACCTCTGGAACCTGGTCGACCTGGACCCGCTGCTCTAGGGTACGGGTGGAGAGAGTCTATGCTCCTCTCCCGGCATGAGATGTAGTAGGTGCAAGTGGTATCAATCCCGCCTGAGCTAAGGTGCTGAACATGATCAGAAACTACGCGAGAGTCTTCTTGAGGGCTGGTGGAGTAACAGGCGTCTCAGGTTCCTTCCCTCAAACTGGAGCTACTGGTGCCTTCTCTGTAGCAGCTCGTGCGGGTGCTTTGGCTGCACCACATAGACGTCCTCGGCCTTTACCCCAACCCCAACCTCTCACGGCTCTAGCAGGGGGTGGGGGTGTCTGGTCATCCGATCTAGTTGTACGTGTGCTCACCATATGTGAGAGAATAGAAAGACAGAAATTTAGAATCTGAAGTCAAAATCTCGCGCGATAAGGAATCAAAAAAGTGAAGCTTTTCCAAACAGCTCCATAGCCTCCCGAAGATAAGTACAGATGTCTCCATATCGATCCGCGGGACACGACTAAACATGCTTGTGACTCATAACACCTATGAACCTAAAGCTCTGATACCAACTTTTCACGACCCGAATTCCCTTTGTAACATGTCATACGACACCTAGTCTTTAAGACTAGGTAAGCCTAACAAATATGCGGAACAACTTAAATAATAACTTAAACAGCAAAACTCAACAACTATATAAATGAAAACTGCCCTCAACATGTACAAATCCCAAAACCCGGTGAAATATAAGTCACAAGCTCTAATAAGTGTGGAACGCTCCTATACATCATTGTCTATCAAATGTAAAGAAATAAGAAAAGAACGGGATAAAAGGGGACTTCGAGGCCTGCGGACGCGGGCAGGTGTAACTTGAAGTTTCCAAGCAGCACTACAATACTCTAATATCGAAGCTGATAGGATGCACCTGGATCTGCACAAAAACATTGGCAGAAGCATAGTATGAGTACACCACATTGATACCCAGTAAGTGTCAAGCCTAACCTCGGTAGAGTAGTGACGAGGTCAAGTCAAGGACCTACTAGAGATAATAAGAACAAGGAAAATAATATAATGACACAATGAAATAACAAGGAAATGAAACAGTAAGGGATTTAACGAAACATAACAACCCGGAATGCAAGAAGATGATCAAAACCCGTAAGGAAAACAAGAATCTTACAAGTTAAGGAACAACAACAACAACAACAACAATACAGCATATAGAGGTAAACATTAGAGGTGCTCCCCAGATACCGCCTCGTAGTCCCAACAAACATATCTCACAATGGAAAGGCAGAAACCTCGTGCAAACAATGATAACCGCACGGCAGAAACCTCGTGCCATTATAAAACTCTGCATAGCAGAAACCTCGTGCCACAATAACGCTCCGCACGGCAGAATCATCGTTCCACAATAACACTCCGCACGACAGAAACCTCGTGCCACAATATCACTCCGCACGGCAGAAACCTCGTGCAAAAATAACACTCCGTACGATAGAAACCTCATGCAACAATGACACTTTGCACAGCAGAAACCTTGTGCACAACCAATCAGTTATCTCAACAAAAATTACAAAAACAACACATAACAAATGGAACAATGAAATTACAACAAGTAACTTACAATTAAAGAAAGAATATGAAATCAAAAGAAGCAGGTAATTCAACTTAGCATGTTGCACAAATTGTAAGTAAGAGATAAGACACGTAGACATGTGACATTAGGCTAAACATGATGACTACGCATGCTAGAGTAACTCAATTAAGGGAATAAAAACGAACTACTTACTAAAATTGGGTTTTCAACATTTAGCCCGAGTACGCACTCGTTACCTCGCGTACACGGCCTTCACGTATTGCAAATACCATAACAATACCAAATCCTAAGGGAAATTTCCCTCACACAAGGTTAGACAAGTCACCTACCTTAAACCTCGCTTTATCAATCAATAAGAAGGCCTTTACCTCAATTTTCCAACTTCGAACGGCTCAAATCTAGCCAAACCAGTTACATACTATAAATATATCTATAAGAAACTAATTTAAGTAATGAAACTACGACTTCAACAAAGAATTGAGTAATCGCTCCAAAAGGTCAGCTCGGGCCCACGTCTCGAAATTGGGTAAAAGTCACAAAATACGAACACTCATTCATCCACGAGTTTACCCATAAAAAAATTACTCAAATCCGATACAAAAATTTTGATCAAAACCACAAGATTTAGCCTAAGAATTTTTCCACCTTTTCCCTCCAATTTCTCAACTCAAATCCTTAATTAAATAAAAACATTAATGATAGATTAGTGAAAACTAATAAAAAAAACGAGGCAAGAATCCTTACCCAAATGTTTCATATGAAAATCCCTCAAAATTCTACCTCAATCTGAGCTCTCTAGGTCCAAAAATGAAAATGAGATCAAACCCTCGAAATTAGGCCTTTTCTGCCTAGTGAATTCGCATCTGCGAATCCACAGCCGCATCTGCAACTCTGCACTGCGAAATTTCCATTACAGGTGCAGTTCTCACTAACCCCATCATCCTCCGCTTCTGCAAGGAAACAACCACATCTGCGCACGCGCACCTGCAGAGGAAATATCGCACATGTGACCGTTGCCCGCTCCTGCGCTCCCTTCCATCGCAGAAGCTACTTTGCTTCTACGGAGACATTCGCACTTTCACGATCCTAGTGACCCGCACTCATTACCACACATGCGCTCTTAAGGCCGCACTTGCGGCCACACCCATCGTAGGTGCGATCACACCAGAAGCAGCAATGCTTAGGGTCCAAAATTGTTCTGGATTCAATCCGAATTACACCCGGGGACCTCGGGACCCCATCCGGATATACCAACAAGTTCCAACACCACAAGAACTTAGTTGAGCCTTCAAATCACATCAAACAATGCGAAAAACATGAATTGCGTATCGATTTAAGCCTAAGGAGCTTTGGAACTCCAAACTTGTACATCCTATGACGAAACCTATCAAATCAAGTCCGATTGACCTCAAATTTTACACAAAAGTCACAATTGACATTACAGACCTACTCCAACTCCCAAAATTGGAATCCGACCCCGATATCAAAAAGTCCACTCCCAGTCAAACCTTCCAAATATATCCAACTTTCCAATAAATGGCCTACGGACCTCCAAATCAACATCCGGGCACGCTCCTAAGACCAAAATCACCCTACAGAGCTATTGGGATCATCAAAACTCCATTTCGGAGTTGTCTTCACACAATTCAAACTACGGTCGATTCCTATAACTTAAACTTCCAATTTAGGGACTATATGTCCCATTTCACTCCGAAAACATAAACCAAACCTTTCGACAAGCCACGTAACCACATAATGAAATAGAGGGAGCAATAAATTGGAGTTCAGGGCTAATAATTTCAAAATGACCGGCCGGTCATTACTCAAATTTTATAGTAGTAACCCACTTATCAACATCTTTATCATGTAGTGCTTAGTCGTAATTGACAGGTTCGGTAGTTGGTTCCTCAGGGATCCTATCATATGATTATCCCAAGAGACTATAATGAACTGGATGTCTTATTTCTCTCCCACTACGACTACGAACTACATCAGCTGCAACTACACCATTATGATCTTGTGGTTGAACCACATCATTATTAGGAACCTGAGTCTCCATTCTATCCACATGGATATCAACGACTTCATCATGTTGTGCAGTTTTCTCAACATAACTCCCATACTTTGTGGTAGTATGACATCGTGCACTTGTTCTTGCGGGACACCAAGTATATTGACATTTCTTCACTAAAATTCAATGGTATGTCAATATCGACTTCTGAGTTTGCATCTGGTCGTTTTGTTTTTCAAAGGACTAAATTTCCATTACTTTGCTTAGTTCTTGTAAAACAAGTTTACTTCTAGGAACATGGTTCATCAAATATTCCTCTTCAAGAAACTTGGCATTTGTGCTAACAATTACCTTCTTTTCTTTAGGACAATAGAATAAACCACCTTTCGTCCCTTTTGGATAACCAAGAAATACACATACATCCGTTCCTACCTCCAATTTATCTATTTTCCCTTTTAGCACATGTGTCGGACAACTCCAAACTCGAATATGCTGCAGACTAATCTTGTGCCAGATACACAATTTTGTAGGGATTAAAGGTACTGATTTTGAAGAAACTAAATCCATAACGTAATTTGTTATTTCTAAGTCATGTCCCCAAAAAGACGAAGTCAAACTAGAATAAATCATCATTGATCTAACCATTTCCATAAAAGTACTATTTCTTCTTTCAACTACACCATTTTGTTGTAGTATTCCAGGTGCAAACAACTGAGAGGTAATTCAACATTTGATAGGTGACTAATAAATTTCGGAAAGAGGTACTCCCTACCACGATCATATCGTAATGTCTTGATATATTTATTAAGTCTCTTTTCAATCTTTGTCTTAAATTCTTTATAATTTTCAAAACATTCAGACTTTTGACGCAACAAATAAATATACTCATACTTTGAGTAATCATCTGTAAAAGTCACAAAATACTCAAAACCACGTATTTCTTGGACATTCATTTGACCACACAAATCAGGATGAATTAACTTTAGTTTATTAGTTGCTCAATTTCCTTTGAGGGGAAATTTGTTTTTTCATTTTTCCTTCAAAAAAAAGATTCACAAGTTGGTAGTGCCTCCACTTTTAATGAACTTAAAGGTCTATCCTTAACCAACCTTGAAATTTAGTTCAGATTTATATGACCCAAAGGCAAGTGCTATAAATAAGTTTCACTTAATTCAGAAGAACGTCTTATCTTATTTGGTAAATCATTATAATTCAGTTCTTTAGGTTGTAACAGTTTAGGAATAGAATCAATAATAAAAAAACCATCAATCAATGTAGCCGAAGAGAGATAACGCTTATTATGACTAATAACACATTTATCAATATCATAAAAATTGATGTCTTGATCATCTCTCATAGCGCTAGAAACCGAAATTAAATTCCTTCTAATGGAAGGTACATATAATGTATCCTTTAAATTTAATACTCTATTACCACCAAACAAAATACTAATATTTCCTAATGCTAAAGCTGGAGTTGCCAAACCATCTGCTTGATAAACATTGATTTAAACCCCTGCAAAAAAGGGCAGACATGATTAGTGGCTCCCGAATCTACACACCATGACATGGTAGAAAAATTCGCTAAAAAGGTTTCAACGACAAGTAGATGTAAATCACCTGGTTAATTATTCAGCTGTTCCAGGTAAGCCGAACATTGTTTCTTATGATGCCCAGGTTTCTAGCAGTGATAACATTTTCCCTTAGACTTTTTCACACCAACACTTGCGCCTCCAACAGAGGGTTTTTGAGCCCTTTTCTTCTTTTGCCCGCCTCTCGGCTTAGAAGAAGAACCTATCTCAAAATTCAGTGCCACAGGAGGAGCTTGTTGCTTGATAAGAGTCTCCGCCGACTGTAGCTCATTCAACAATTTCACAAATGACAAATTCATTTTGTTCATATTATAATTCAGGCAGAACTGCTGAAAATTGTCAGGCGGAGTCTGCAGGATCATCTCAACCTGCATATCCTTATCAATATTAGCTCCAAGGACCTCCAGTCATTCAGAAGACTCATCATCTTCAGAACATGGTCCCTAACAGATGAACCTTCAACCATTTTGGTATTCAGAAGATTTTTCATAGCAGTCTGTTTAGCCGCACAATTCTAATCTCCAAACATCTCTTTGAGATTTTCCAGAATGTCATAAGAAGACTTCATATATTGATGTTGATATTGCAAAACATTCGACATAGATACCAGAATATAACACTGCGCCATCCCATCAGCCTTAACCCATTTTTGGTAAGCTTTCTGTTCATCATCCATAGCATCTTCTCCACGTTTTTCTGGACACACCTCATCAAGCACAAATTTGTACGCTTCAACAATTAGGACAATATCCCAGTTTTGTTTCCAATCAACATAATTTGGACCCTCAAGTTTGTTTTGAGTAAGAATAGCAGTAATGGGATTGAACGTAATCATAGTTAATATGAGAGACAATAAAACAAATAGATCAAAATCACTCATTTTTAATTGAATATTAAAATTCAAAACATTACATACATAAAATCCATGCACCTTGAATAACAAGTTTCGATGAGAAAAGACCTATTCTTGCAATATACATATGTAATGACAGATCATTCACTCCATGAATTTAAACAGGCCTTACTCAAAGGGATAATAAACTATTAATTTAAGTCAAGTGAATATCAACATTCAAGATACTAGTCTCGCTGAACCAACATGCATACTCAGATGGAGAGTAAATACAAGTAATCAACAACTAGTATTACCTATAATGAGTTTAGCCGATATGGAACAAGACCTACATCAACGTGTAATTTCATTATATCACCAGAATATAACCATGGAGACCATAGGGAACGATCGCTACCACCACTGGATTAAAAACTACATAATTGTTTATTGAAAAAACTTCAGAAAATTATAAAAACGCCCAAAACACCATCTAAACGACCCTGAATGCCCGAAAAAGGGGTATTGACCACTGGGCCATTTCCGATGGCAGCCGGAGTCCTTCAACATGACCTCCGATTTTCTAACCAATTCGACCAAAAACGAGTTTTTGCGTTTTTCTATGATTAACAAAATTTTCAAATTATTCTTATCAAATATCATCAATAATAAGCAAATATTACATGATTTATAGAATAATAAAAAATTCTCAAAACAAATATTCATGCATAGAGCAGTGAACTTTTTCAGAAAAATAATCTTAGCATGTAATTCGAAACAAGTATATTAACATGTTGTTCCTTATTCGTGATCATATTAATTATCAAATTAGACATGAGTAGGATCTGATATCAATTGTTGGATTATATATCACAGCGGAAGCAATTCCAGTATCATATTCACGTGTAAATTAAACTATTAGCATATATGGAGATTATACGAGTTACCTCTTGAAGCGTGAACAAAGTAGATCAATCTCGCTCTCCAGCTCCAGAGTAGCAAGACCGCGACCTCCAAAAAAATTCCACGGTCTTCTATTGTGTTACCCAAATAACATTCGAAAGAGAGAATTTTGGATGGATGAAATTCCAAGGAAAATTCGTGTAGAAAAACGGCCAACCCTATACCATGTATATATAACCATGTTTCTAGCATAAAATCCTTTTCCAAAACCTGTTGGATTTTTTTTTTACACAAAAGAAAAGTTTCCTTTGTTTTCTATTATTTAGGCATACGAGGGACCACATAATTTAATTAACAAGGCTCCCTATTATGGAATTAATTTCGAACTTAATTTCTACCATAATAAATTACGAATTATTATACTAAAAATTCGTAATTGCACTCCTTAGTCCAATTTCGAAATTCTTCCATAAAACCTTATTTAACTCTCCATGTTAAGATTCAGATACTAATCAATCAAATTAAATTACTGGCAATTTAATTTATTGATTACTTCTTTAGACTTTCGCTTTGCTTATTTCATGTGTCAGATACAATATCCACCGGCCGGGTTTACACACGAAAACTTATAAGCTTTCATAAATGAATATCATCAATATCAAAGTCGAGACATGAATTCTATCAACTAATTATTATTTCGCCAATGTATGTCATTATTATCCAATTTACCAGGCTTATTGACCCGCGAAGAATCTCGCCTTTTAATAAATCAGAACAATAAATGACACACACAACTTCTAATAATTATATCAATATTAAGAGTATAAATACATTGAATGGACTAGAAAAATCATTTTATTAAGTCAGTAGAAAATATTTATCTCTACTTGAAATGTTCAATACATACAAAATATACTAGCACAAGAAGTCGAAATTAAACTATTCCCATAATCAAGATAAATTATATTTAATCATGTGCTATAAACATTTCGATGGTATGTCCAATTCCATCATTATATTGTGAACATAAACTTTATGACTTATAAGAACCGATGATTTAATCTTCCGTGTATAAGCTAAACTTTATACACTAAATCATCTACTATATAAGCAAGTGACACACAGACAAATACACGATCTATTTAAAATAAAACTTTATTGAATTTTGATAAATAAATAAATAATATTTTATAAAAAATACTATAACAATATGCATGGTTTATAGTATATCCTAACAATCTCCAACTTAGACTCATAACCATGCATTTACAAATTTAAACACCCATTCCGACTACACGCCTATCAAAAGTCTTCTGTGGCAAGCTCTTAGTAAACAGGTCCGCTAAGTTATTCTCTGACGCAATCATGATGACTACTACATCCCTCTTTGCACTATGTCACGAATTAAATGATATTTAGGCTCAATGTGCTTTGCTTTTTTATTGCTTCGTGACTCCTTCAAATTTGCAACTGCATCATTGTTATGTCACGTTTCATTTTTTCCCAGCGGCAAATACGCTCAAGATCATGGTACATCTTAGTAGAGCCTGGATGAATGGTGTACCTGGAATGATGTGCTTCTACCATAATTTGCCTGCGTAACCGTGCAACGTCTGGAACACAAAGCCTATATTTATATATGATGACTCTGTAACTAGTAACTTTGTAAGGTGACTTTTTCTTTTTCCTGGCTACCTTATTGTACTCAATTAGAACTGGATCCTCATATTGCCTCTGTTTCACTTCAGTCACTAGACAAGTGGTAGCTGTATTCTGAACTGCAACTCCTGCATCCTTTGAATCTATCAATATAACTCCTAAAATTGATGGAGTTCATGAGAAAACTCCATTTTTTAGGATTCAAGTAAGATAAACTCCTCATGGACTTGTGACTGAGAGCGTCAGCTACAACATTAGTTTTACCTGGATGATACAGAATGTCAACATTGTAGTCCTTTAGAAGCTCTAAACACTGAAATTTGGCTACTTTCTGTGTTAATCTAGCCAGTGGCGCTGCAAGGGAAGAAAACCCTTCTACAAACCTCCTGTAATATGCTGCCAAACCCAGAAAAATATGTAACTCATTTGGCGTCATAGGTCTGGGACAATTCTTCACTACCTCTATCTTTTGACCATCTACTTTGATTCTCTCTAATGATACTATATGGCTAAGAAATGCTACAGAACTTAACCAGAATTTGCACTTCAAGAATTTGGCATACAACTTATGGTCCCGAAGGATACCAAATACTACGCATAGATGCTCTGCATGTTCTCATTCAGACTTGGAATATACCATAATATCATCAATAAACAGTATCACAAACATGTCCAGATAAGGCCTAAACACGACGTTCATAAGATCTATAAACACCAATGGGGCATTAGTCAGCCCGAACGTCATCACTAAAAACTGGTAATAGCCATACCTGGTTCTAAACGCTTTCTTAGGTATGTCACACTCTATGACTCTAACCTAATGGTAGCCTGATCTTAAGTCTATCTTCGAGAAGCACTTGTCACCCTGAAGTTGGTCAAACAAGTCATCAATTCTGGGGAGGGGATATTTGCCTTGATCGTGACCTTGTTTTGTTGTCTGTAATCTATGCACATACATAGGGAGCCATCTTTTTTTTTTCATAAATAAGATTGGTTCTCCCCAAGGAGAAGTGCTAGGTCTAATGAAACCCTTATGTAACATATCTTTCAACTGCTTCTTAAGTTCCTTTAATTCTGCTGGTGCCATCCTGTAAGGACGAATAGATATTGGTTGCGTACCCGACACTATATCGATGGGAAATTCAATTTCCCGCTCTGGAGGAAGACCTGGAAGCTCATATGGAAATACGTCAGGGAACTCATTCACTACTTGAACTGATTCAAGAGTAGGCGTTCCCTTCTCTATGTATCAAACATGAACCATATGATATAAGCATCCCTTGGCGATCATTTTCCTCGCCTTAAGGTACGAAATAAATCTACCTTTTGGTAATGCAGAAACACATTTCCATTCTATAGTTGATCCTTTTGGAAAAATGAACTAGACCATCTTCGCTCTACAGTCAAATTCGCATAGCAAGAAGACAACCAATACATACCAAGTATAATATCGAAGTCAACCATTTCTAACTCAATCAAGTTATATGTAGTACTAGGGCCGCCAATCACAACAGTGCAACCTCTAAAAACATGCCTAGCTACTACTGAATCACCAACTGGGGTGGCTACTTCAAAAGGTTGGATGACTTCTGGATCTATCTCAAACTTAGTAGCAACAAAGGGAGTAACATATGATAGTGTAGAACAACGATCTATCAACACATACACATTATGAGAATTTACTGATAAAGTACTTGTAACCACCTTTGATGAAGCCTCACGGTCCTGACGACCAACCAGAGCATAGGTGCGATTCTGGGGACCGCCTGTAGTAGGAGCTCTGCCTCGGCCTCTACCACGACCTGCTAGTGTTTGAGGAACTTTCCCTTGTGGGGGTGCTGGTGCTGAAGAAGCTGCAACTGATCTCGCTAGTTGAGCTGCACCACTACCACCCCTAGATGGGCAATCTCTCATAAAATGGCCTCACTCGCCACAAACATAACATGCATCTCACCCAACTGGCATCGGCCCAAATGGCGTCTACCACATTCAGAACACCTAGGTAAAACAAAGCACCCTGACTAGAAACACCTCGATGATGGGATCCTGAAGCCCGTGATGACTGACTAGCTCTAGACTGTGGGGGTCGATCAGATCTCAGCCCCTGAAATCGTGAAGAAATACTAGGTGTTGGCTACCGAACACTCTGTTGTCTACTAGCGCCAGATGTCTCACCAACGAACCTAAAAATCTACCTCTCTTACTTGAGCTTCTATCTATGTCATCCCTCGACTTTTGTTTCCTTTCCTCAAGTGCCCAAGCGAATGCCCGAATACGTGCGATTTCCACACCCGACTGCATAGATACAATCAGATACTCATTTAATAAGTGAGGACCAAGTCCTGCTACATACTTGTGTACCTTGTTCTCCATGTCTGATACAACTGCAAGAGCAAACCTTGACAAAGAATTAAAGCGGAGGTTGTATTCTGCAACACTCATACCCCACATATCTCAATGTCAGGAACTGATACAGCCATGCTCTACGTGTCTCAGTAGGTAAGTAATGATGGAGGAATGCCTTTGACAACTCCCGTCATGTAGCTGGAGCAGCATTTTCTCCCCTAGATATCTCCCAAGTGGTATACCAACCTACTAGATCCAGTAATCTATATGCTACCAATTCAACTGACTCTCTATCTGTGACATGCATAACTCTAAGGGATCTAGCTACTCTGTCTAGAAAATCCTGGGGATCCTCTACTGTACTAGATCCCGTGAAAACTAGAAACTTTAATCTGAGGAAATCACGAATCCTAGAACCGGTATCGTCCCCCTGAGGACCTGTATGTTGTCTTCTGGCCTGAGTAGATGCTAGGGGTAGGCATAAAATTCGAAAAATCAAATTTCGAACCAAACCGAATTAATTTGGTATTTTGGTATACTTAGGTATGGATTTTTTGGTATTTCGGTATGATACTCGGTATTGAGTTTTTGATATTCTGGTATACCGAAATACCAAAATATTTCAAGCCTAAGCGCACCTCTATTTCTATCTTCCTGTCCAATAAGCCTAAGACCAACACCCCAAGCCCTCTAATTCCCTAATCCCTTAGGCCTTAGAAAGTCCCTTAGGTGTTGTTGCATTCTGCTGCTCGTTAGTTGCTATGTAAACTTTAATTCTGTTGCTCGTTAGATGTGTAAACTTAAATTCTGCTTCTTATTAGTTGATGATGGCCTGCTACTCGTTAATATTCTTCTTCAATTGCTTAGTTCTACATATTTCACACACAATACTCATATGTAAAATGCTTCATACAGCCTGCTAGCTTAGCACATCGTGTCCATTGTCCACTCTCTATTTATATTATCTATTCACTTTTGTAAATGATTTTAAAAGACACGATTCCATTAAGGCATCAAACCGGAACCATACCGAAACTGTACCGAACAAAAATAAGAAATGTCGAACCATACAGAGCTACTTTGGTACGATATTTGGTATACATAATTGATAAATCGAATATCAAAATACTAAACCGGATCTCTTAAATAACGAATCGAATTTCCGAATGCTCACCCACAGTAGCTACAATGCTAGTCAACAATCTGACAACCTCCCTCATGTCGTCATGCTGAGGAGCCGGAGGTGCGGTACTGGAGCACCCCTAACCTCTCCCAGAACAGACAGAGTCTGTGAAGCTCCAGATGGAACCTCATGTCTGGACTCCTCATGCTCATCTAAATCAGGGGGTACTTTGCTAATACCCTGGCTAGCAACGGTTTTGCCCTTCTGGTCAGCTGTGAGTCTCTTCAATGGCATCGCTACATATAAGTGTTTCGTTAGAAGGCTGAATTCTTATAACATAGCTTTATCGCTTGATCTAGAGAAGAATAAAGGACAACCATCCTATAATGCCTTGTAGCCTCATGTTCATAAGTATGGAGCGCAACATACTCCTGAACAAGACTCTACTAGACATGACTTGTAGACACCCTAAGACTTAATTGCTATAATGCCATGTTTGTCACATCCTAGCATAGGGCCGCGAAAAATAATCGACACTAAGTGTCGAGCATCACTAAACCTGTCGATAATCTACTAATCATAAATATAAACTGATAAACTAAACAAGCATAAACATAGCTGATAAGAACAGTACAATCTGAAAAGTCGACAAGGCTAACACAAGCTCACATATAAAACATACTAACTACACAGGTGCATATTTACACGACTTTAGGAGTACTGAATTGAACAAGTACTTGACGGGACAAGACCCAACCATACCCAAACTAGCTGATTGTACACATACCAAAAGATAAGTAACTTTGGGAGTAAGTGGAGTGACTCCAACAGCTGGTGGATGGCCTACTAATGTGGCTCAAGCACTGGTCTATTTGTACCTGTGCGGCATGAAAAGAAGCAACCCGAAAGGGACGTGAGTATAATATGTACAAACTATGTAGAGCATATGTAAACATACTAAAGTATGATTGTAAGCTAGAAATCTGAATATAAGCTGAACGCTAAACAAAACTCTGAACTAGCAACTGATCTCGAACTGAACCGAAGTTTAAGATGAAACTGAACTAATATCTGAATTGGTACCTATCTGGCTTTATAGGTTATATCCCCCCAATCAGGTAACTTTACATATAAACTATCCTCACGTATAGTAATGCAATGCAAATTATAGCTATATACGTGTATATAGCATGCCTGACTGGCGTTATGGGCTATATCCCCCAGTAGGTAAATATAGAATCAATAAGTGCCCGACTGGTATTATTTTATTGGTAAAAAAGAGTTTCACACGGNGAGAGAGGCACGGTCAGAATGAATCTAGACAAAGCTACGGGCAGATTCAAGGACCCACAATTGATTACTCGAACACTATGTAACCGAACCCCAATTACCGTTATCCTTTGTAACGCCTCATTAATGTCATAATTAGTCATTAATGAGTAATCATAGCAAGAGTCGTACGTGTAAGAATCTCCTATATAAGGGAGGGGAATACAGCTTGTAAAGGCATCTGATTCTCGAATACAATTAGCTTCGATTTTTTATTTCTACAATACTGTCTATTATTCATTTTTCTTCATTACTTTGATTATCAGTAACCTGTATTCATCTTAAAAATAAGCTTTAGTCAAAAGGTCTAATTCTTTGGTTAAACAGATTGGTTCCCTTACCGGGAATCTGATAATCTTTGTTTACTTTTCAAGTGATATCCTCTTAATTATGTCAAACTCCAACGACAACAACCAGCAAAGGAGTAGAACCTTAGTTCCATCACCTTCAGGAACTCCACGTGGTTCGAGGGAACAATCCCCAGAAAGGTCCAATAACAACAATGGTGATAATGATCAAACTGTGGAACAAGATCGTGTAAAGCAAATGATTGCAGAGTATGTGAGCCAAGCTTTGCAAGAATTTGCGAGAGGATTACCGGCCGCATTACCTACACCGCCGACGCCACCCCCCAATAACACCATCACCATGGAAAATCCTCAATCTGGGTTGGCAAACTCAGGAAGAGGATATACTCCTAATGAATCTCTCGAAATGAGACCAGGTATATCTAATAACTCATAATTACAAAATTTACTGCTAACCATGCAGAAACAGATGAAGGAGCAGAACGATCGCATCGAACAAATTCCTGGAGTACCACCTATCATCAAAGGCATCGATGTTGATAGATATTCTCAACAACCTTGGAAGCCAAGTGCGGCACCCTTGCCTATACCCAAGAAGTTTAAAATGCCTGACGTTCCCAAATATGATGGAACAACTGACCCACGTGACCATGTGACTGCTTTCACTACTGGGGTAAAAGGCAACGACTTAACGAAACAAGAGATTGAATCAGTCCTTGTCAAAAAATTTGGGGAAACACTTACCAAAGGGGCCCTAACCTGGTATTCTCTTCTCCCTGAAAATTCTATTGACTCTTTTGCTGAGCTTGCAGATTCGTTTATAAAAGCACACTCTGGTGCACAAAAAGTTGAGAAGAGAATGGAAGACATATTCAAAATAAAACAAGGAGACACGGAACTACTCCGTGAGTTTGTAGACAGGTTTCAACGAGAAAGAATGCAGTTACCCAGGGTGCCTGATAATTGGGCAGCCATGGCATTTGCAAGCAACCTAAACGATAAAAGCTCAGAAGCCATGAGACGACTTAAGGAAAGTCTAAGAGAATTCCCCGTTATAACATGGAACGATGTATATAACAGGTACAAACTAAAAACATAATAGAAGAAGATATCATTGCTCGTTCGAGAGATGAAGATCATTCCAGATCCAGACGTCCTGAATCAGATAGAAGATCAGGTAAAAATAGGTACGATCCTTACTTAGGACCCTCGGGACGCGATATCCGCCCCAGGTTCGAAAACACTAGGTCGGACTATAGACCACAAGGAAGAGACATAGTCTCATCCTCGTCTAGATCCAGAAAAGATCGAGATGAACGACCTAGAGGTAGTACTCAAATTGGGGATCATACCTTTAATGTAAGTAATACTGAACTTGTCTCAATATTGAGGAACATGGGAGACAAGGTTAAGTGGCCCGAAGAGATGCGGTCAAATCCAAGCAGAAGAAACCCAGATCACTTGTGTGAATTTCACAACGATCATGGGCACCAAATTGCGGATTGCAAATTTTTACAAGGTGAAGTAGAAATTTATTAAAATAGGGCTATTTAACATAATTGTTTAGTGATAAAGGTAAACATGCATATATGAGGAACAGGCAGGAGCCCCCAAAGACTCCTTCTCCAAAACGAACCGTCCACGTGATACACGGGGGTGAAGAAGTAAACGGAGTGATTTGCAAAACAACCACAAAGTTCACAATTAGACATGGGAAACGGGCTCGTGAAAATATGGAAGAAGATGATATAACCATCGATGATGCAGATATCAGTGGATTAATTCTTTCTCACAATGATGCTCTGGTAATATCTTTACTTATTCATGACACTAACGTAAAAAGAGTGTTGATTGATCCAGGCAGTTCAGTCAATATCATTTTTCTAAGAGTCGTGGAAGAAATGCTACTGGGAAATCAAGTAGTCCCAAAAGCGCGAGCCATATCAGGGTTTGATAACTCTACGGTTGTAACAAAAGGAGAAATTGAGCTTAGCACTTATGCTGAGGGGGTGATCAAAAGTTCCAGGTTCCAAGTCATCGATACTGACATGGCTTATAACGTGATCATTGGAAGGCCGTGGATCCACGACATGAAAGCGATACCCTCCAGGTTGCATTAGGTAATTAAATTCCCTTCTGAATGGGGGATTCAAAAAATCAAAGGAGATCAGCAGACCGCAAGAAATATAAACTCTATGGTACACTACAACAAGAAAACAGAGGTGGAAGAATTACGAGATAAGGGAATCTCCCAAGCAGGTAATGCCGCCCAAACGGGCATGGAATAAATTACTACCAAAATAGGTACGGAAGGTATTATTGTTGAAAAAAGTACGAAAGAAAATACTTACGAGAAGGAGAATCAAGTTATCACGAAAGGTGTACTATACCACACAGATGCATATTCCAGACCGGACGACATTCGTGAACCGGAGGAAGATGAGCACATCAAAACAACTACGGAAGAGCTCGAAGCTGTTCCATTATCCAAACAAAAGCCTGAGCAAAAAGTGTATATAGGCACGAGGCTAGGCCCCGCTCGAAGAGGTAAGTTGATTGATTATTTAAAGGCTAACGCAGACTGCTTTGCGTGGTCCCACTCAGATATGACAGGCATCCCGCCAGAAGTGGTGACTCATAAACTAAATGAAGATCTATCCTTTGTACCTGTTAAGCAGAAGAAAAGAAAGCAAGGACCATTCAAGAACCAAGTGATCGACGAAGAGGTACAGAAACTCTTGAAGATTGGTTCGATATGAGAGGTAACGTACCCTAACTGGTTAACAAACACCGTGGTAGGACCTAAAAAGAATGGCAAGTGGAGAGTATGCATAGATTATACTGACTTAAATAAAGCATGCCCCAAAGATTCATTCCCATTGCCGCATATAGATCAAATGATTGATGCCACAGCAGGTCATGAATTATTAAGCTTATTAGATGCATATTCTGGTTATAATCATATTAAAATAAATCCCTCAGATGAGGAAAAAACTTCCTTCATTACAAACAGGGGGACTTACTGTTATAAAGTCATGCCTTTTGGCTTAAAAAACGTTGGAGCCACCTATCAAAGGTTAGTGACTAAAATGTTCCAAGAACATCTTGGAAAGACGATGGAAGTCTATATTGATGACATGTTGGTAACATCAACACAAGCACAAGACCATTTCCAGCACCTCTCTATCGCTTTTGATATTTTACGCAAGTATAATATGAAGTTAAATCCATAGAAATGCGCTTTTGGAGTGCAATCAGGCAAATTTTTGGGTTTCCTTGTATCAAACAGAGGAATAGAGGTAAATCCCGCTCAAATTAAAGCCATAGAGGAAATACCGGATATTTTAACAAATAAAAAGGAAGTTCAAAGACTGACAGGGAGAATAGCAGCTTTGGGTAGGTTTATTTCTAAATCTTCCGAAAAAAGTTTTAAATTCTTCTCAGTTCTCAAAAAGCAGAATCAGTTCGAATGGACTGAAGAATGTCAGCAAGCCCTCAAGAATCTGAAGATTTATCTATCGAAACCGCCACTGCTTTCAAAGCCAAAAGAGGGGAAAGATTGTACATCTACTTGGCTGTCTCAGAAATTATTGTAAGTGCAGTATTGGTAAGAGAAGAAAAAGGTAAACAATCACCTGTCTATTATGTAAGTAAAACTTTGCTAGATGCTCAGACTAGATATTCACATCTGAAAAAGTTATCCTTAGCTTTAATAATGGCATCTAGAAAATTATGACCGTATTTTCAATGCCACCCAATCACCGTTGTGACCTCATATCCTTTAAGAAATATTCTGCATAAACAGGAATTGTCAGGAAGATTAGCCAAGTGGGCCATAGAATTAAGTGAGCATGAAATAATCTATCAGCCTAGGACTGCAATTAAGTCTCAAATACTAGCTGATTTTGTTGCTGACTTTAGTAATAGCATTGTACCTGAAGTAGAAAAAGAGTTACAACTCTTTAACGGTGCTAATCCAGGCCTATGGACCTTGTTCACCGATGGTTCTTCAAATATAAAAGGTGCCGGCTTAGGCATAGTCTTAATATCACCCACGGGTGAAAAGACACGACAAGCTATCAAGTGTTATCCTATAACTAACAATGAAGCAGAGTACGAAGCTGTTATTGCAGGGCTTGAACTCGCACGGGAGCTCTCAATCGAGCAAATTGTGATCAACAACGACTCCCAACTGGTAGTAAATCAGATACAGGGGACTTACATCGCTCGAGAGACTAGAATGCAACAGTATCTTGAAAAAGCACGAGAGCTGGTGAGACAATTCAAAACATGGAAGGTAATTCAAATACCTAGAGAGGAAAATGCACAAGCAGATGCATTAGCTAACCTCGCAGCAGTCACGGAAGTAACGAACAAAGATAATACAATTGTCGTTCAACTATTTCATTCAATAATAGACCAGGACATGAATGAGGTAACTTTCAACAACCTAACTTTGGACTGGAGAAACGAAATTCTTAATTTTTTGTAGAATGGAACCATACCTGAAGACAAGAAAACAGCTCAAGCACTTTATCGCAAAGCTGCACGGTACTGCCTTATTCGCAACTCACTTTATCGCAAGATTTTCGGAGGACCCCGAGCTAAATGCCTCGGACCTAACCAAACGGAATTTTTGATGAAAGAAGTCCACGAAGGACATTGTGAAAATCACTCAGAGGCGATATCCTTAGTGAAAACACTAATCAGAGCCGTATACTATTGGCCTAAGATGGACGAAGAAGCCGAGAATTTCGTATCCAAATGTGACAGATGCCAAAGGTTTTCCAATAACATGCATCGACCAGTGGAATTATTACATCCAATAATATCCCCATGGACTTTCATGAAATGGGGTATGGACATAGTGGGGCCTCTTCTCATAGCTAAAGGACAGGTACGGTTTTTACTCGTACTAACTGACTATTCTACAAAAAAGGTAGAGGAAAAAGCGTTCAAACAAGTGCGAGAAAAGGAAGTTAAAATCTTCTTATGGCGAAACATAATATGCCGCTTTGGAATACCAAAGGAAATCGTGTGTGATAATGGCCTAATATTCATAGGCTCGCAAATCACAAAATTCTTCGAAAGTTGGCAAATCAAGCGGATCACTTCAACACCGTACCACCATGTGGCTAATGGTCAAGCTGAGTCAAAAAAATAGGGTCATCATCAACAATCTAAAGAAGCGACTGGATAAAGCCAAAGAAAATTGGCTTGATGAGTTACCAGCGGTACTATGGGCATACAGAACAACTTCAAAGATAGCCACGGAAGAAACTCCGTTCGCACTTGTTTATGGCTTAGAAGCCTTAATACCCGTGGATATTGGAGAATCAAGCATAAGGTTCTCAACAGCCATGGAAGGTGAAAATGACGACGAATTAAGGACCAACCTGGACCTGATCGAACCACGGAGAGAAGCAGCATTGATACGGATAGTAGCTCAAAAAAAAATCATAGAGAGTTATTACAACCGTAAATCTCATCTCAGGTACTTTAAGATTGGGGACTTCGTCCTCAAAAAAGTCTTTCAATCAACGAAAGAAGCAGGTGCAGGAAAGCTAAATCCAAACTGGGAAGGACCTTACAAAATCCGAGGGATAGCTGGGAAAGGCGCCTATGAGTTGGAAGCTATGGACGGCAGAGTTCTACCAACAATATGAAACGCCATCCATCTAAAGAATTATTACTTCTAAAAGAAAAGAATACCCCCCGTTAGGTATCACACGTTTGATTTTATTTTGAACATTTAAACATTTTACTAACTTTTTTAGATGATAGGCACAAATCTAACCTTTCACCAGATGATGATATTAGACCTGCAAAGACGCGAGGAAATAACACAATTCCGGGTCTAGGGTTACACTTTCTGATGGACGTTTTAAAAGGGTTAAGCAGTCATCATCTAAAAAACTATATACCTTCGAGTCCAGAATGTTTTTCCTTTTCAGGAAAAGGACCACAAGGAAGGAATAATCAAGTGCTCGAGATTTCATTCTTCAAAGCTCAAACACTTGGGGGACTATACAGTATGGAAGGCTAAGACGAAGCAAAGAAGACTATCAGGAAGTAAAAAGTTTGAGCCTGAAGACCCATCTACCCAACGAGACAAGTGACACGAGCAGAATCGAAAGAAATCAAAAGAGCCATCCAAATACAAAGCCTAATGCAAAAAGCAAAAACCTTCGAACATATTCAGGTTGAAAGGCAAAATATTAGTCACGAGAAAGAAATGTACATCTTTATACTTATTCAAAGCTGTTGTAACAAAAACAGTTAGGGGTAAAAGATCATCATCAATGTATTCATTCAAAAAATTGTTCTCAAATAAAACAGTTATGAATGAAAGGTCTAAATACTTGTATTTGTTCAAGAAACTGTTATCAAATAAAAACAGTTACGAATAAGAAAACATTTCCCCCGTAATTATTAGAAAATTGTTTCTAAAACAGTTGCGGGTAAAAACCCCAATCTTTATAAAAACTGTTACTAGTAAAAAATAGTTGTTTCCTTGTATTAATATCGAAAAACTGTTACCTATGAAAAACAGTTACGAAATACAAGAGTATATCAAATCTGTTAAACAAAAACAGTTGCAAACATGAGTTTTAGACGATAACCAAACACATGTAAAATGTCATGGAAGTTCAAACAAAAAACTTTCCTTGGAAACATTCTTAAACATGTGTAAGATTCCTATCACTCTATTGCATTATCATGAAGTTAAGACGTCTTCTTCATGTCAATTATAAAGGGCCCTCTTCCATAAACTATGCCTATTATAAAAAGGCACACATTTGATACGACGCCGTGCCTATTACAAAAAAGGTACGAGCATTCCCCATGCAAAACTCGAAGGTAAAACTAAAACCTCAAAAAATGAAGCATGCAAAAGACTTAAAGAGTAAAACAGAAACTCAACAAAAGTCGAACTAACATTTATATATTAAAACGGCTAAAATTAAGTATTAACTTATACTTAGCCGTATAAAATTTTTATATACATTGTGGTGCCCCTAAGTTGTCATTTGGGGACTTAAAGGAAATCCAAATTTACCCCCGATGGGACTGGGGGTAACCACACATTGATACAAAGAAAAAGAAAAAAAAGGGATAAACCAACTAAATCTTTTCAGGAGAGGGGTTGACTTCAGTGGCAGAAGGAGCGGGAACAACTGGGGATGAAGAGGCATGAGCGGCTGGAATCTCACCATAAGGTGAAGGGAGGTTATGACCTTGTTGAGCCTTCTCCATGGCTTCCTTAGTTTTGGCTATTTCAACACTAAGTTCAAAACCCTCTTGATTCATTTCCATCAATGTGTCAAGGCGAGAATTCATATACGCCAGCTCACATCGACAACAGCCACCTCTTCCAAATCTTCATAATCCTTTGCCCATACTTGAAGCTCAGCTCTCAATCCGTCCTTCTCCGTTTCTGCAGCTTCATGGGCGGCCCTTAATGGAACAATCGACTCCTCTAAAGTTTGATCTTTGTCTAAAGCCCTACGAAGGTCTTCTTGAGTACGAGTGAGTGATTGCACGAGCTCGCCTGAGTATTCCTCGTTCTGCCCCAACGAGTTCTTCAAGTATCTAATCTCCTCTGAGGCACAGGACACCTGCTCCGCGAACGAAGACTCTAAAACACTCTTATCTTTATCAGTTTGACTGCAAGAAGCCCTCTCCACTGCCAGTTCTGCTGCCATGAGTCTCATATGCCGCTTCAAGGTACTCATTTCCTCTTCTAAAGCATCCATGTCAATCCTTAGGCTATCATATTGTGCTCTCCAATTATCAACATCAGCCTGCAACTCTTTTGTCTCTTGGTCCGTGTTTGAAATCCGCTTCATGAGCTCCATGCCTAGAAGGTTAATCTATAAGAAATAAACCAGTCAAATATGGTAAATCTCATATACGAGAGTGAAAGAGGATAACTTGCACCATACCTTCAAAGAAGTATGCACGACCTTATTGGCCCATGTAAGAGCACCGTGGCTGGCTAGCTTTGCTTTCTCAGAGGGACCTATCAAAGGCTTGAGCCACACTTAGGGCTCACCCGTTTTCTTGAAAAGGTTCCCCTCAGCTGGAACCTTTATTACCACATGTCGCATCTCTCTGCTGGAAGACCCTACTTCCCTAACGGAAGGCATGGAAGCAGGCAGAGATGGAACAACAACTAGCACGGAAGGTTTAGGAGCTGGAAAAGCCACGGGCAAAGCAGCAGGCACAAAGAGTTGAAAAATTGAAGAAGTTACAGGCAAAGCAACAATAGAAGTTGAAATAGCTAAAGGAACAGACGAAACAGCTTCTCTCAAAGAAGAAGGAAAGACAACAGCCAAAGGGACGTCGTCAGGAGCAAGATCAACACCCTCATGAATAGGGAAATGTGAAACATCATCAAGGACAGGGGGCTCAATCACAGATACGGAAGGCAAGGTTGAGGTTGTAAGCTCATCATCTAAAACCATTCGCCTTCTCCGTGGCATGTGCACTAAAGCACCCTCTTTTTCCTCTTCTACAGAACGAGACTCACTAATCTTCCTCTTCGAGGAAGATGAACCAACAATAATTTCCTGGGCCTGAGCCAAGGACATCTTCGGGATAGATGAAGCAGACACCCCACGAGCAGAGAACCTTATTAAAAAGGGAAAAGAGTTAAACAAAAAAAAAGACTCGAGTAAGGAAAGAAGCGAGAACAAAAGCTTCACTTACCGTGGATCTTTACTTGCCAACCATACCTCCCCGCGAGGTACTTCCAAGATCTCTCTTCTGAAGGAGCAACAGATAACAATTTTTCTACCCAATCACGAATATCGGAGATATTCTCAGCAGTATTCATGATTGCTAAGAGAAGAAAAAAATAGATATGGTGTTAATAAAACATCTCAAGTCAAAACAAGAAAAAGTAAATGTGAGCTAAANAGTCAGAGTAAAAACCCCTTCACGAAATAAGGTAGGAGAGTAGAGGTGAATAAGATGGTTGAAAGGTAAAAGGAACCGAGGCTAAAGAATCCAAACTCCTAAGACATGCGACAACTCGCGACACAAGCGGGCGAACTTGTCCGAAGCAGATATTGAAAAAACGGCAAAACTCAATTATAACTGGGTCAATGGGGGGTCTAAACCCTAAAGTGAAAGGATACGTATAAACAAAAGAATATCCCGTCTTGTAAAATGTTATTCTTTGATTACTATTCGGAATATAGATAGGAAAGTCAGACCTCCAAAAGCACTCCCTACGAACAAGGGAAATCTTACCCTCAGTTATAAAGGTTAGATATATTTCGACACTATCAAGAGAAGAATATTGATCTACTAGAACATGACTATTTCTAGCAAAAATAAACTCAGCAGGGATAATTTCATCGACTCCAGGTTCAGGAAGGCACCTCTACCTCTAGACAAAGACCGAGAAACCCTAAACCTCGAAGAAACTGGAGATCTAGTGGAAAGAGGAGGAACTATCTGAGAAGAAGAGGAGCCCCTCGAAGGAGTGGATCCTAGACTTCTAAGTCTACCACCCCTCCGAATCCTAGTCGGAGCAGAAGATGGCGTTAAACTCTCAAAATCTATTACTCTTTGAGGTTGGTTTGAAGAAGACATGTTTACAAAGGCAAAGAAGAAAGTTCTTTACAAAAGACAAAGTTAGAAAAGTGTTTCGTGGAAGCAAAGAAAAGAAAACATGTATTTATACTTGAAGACAACCGTCAAACATGAAGAAAAAGGAAAATAATGATGAAAAGTCATAATTGAAGATGTCACTTCGGGACTGGCACAGCTGCAAAAAGCCCTAAAAGGGACTGTCTATTATTCATTTTCTTCATTACTTTGATTATCAGTAACCCGTATTCATCTTAAAAATAAGTTTTAGTCAAAGGGTCTAATTCTTTGGTTAAACAGTTATGGGCTATCTCCCCCCAGAATATAATCAATAGGCCCCACTGACGTCATTGGCTATAGCCCCCCAGCATAATTAATGTAAGCATGTATGAGGCATAATACATGTGGCAGCATCATATGTACTTAAGAGATCACGAAGAAAATCATAAATGGAATCACAAACGTAATCTGACGCTCGTCGTCCATAAGTTGGACAGAGGAGCATATCCCCATTTTAAGGAGAGACCGAGTATGTATATGAGATACTAAGGCTACTTAACTCATTAGGATACCTTTAGAATCAATTTAGAACTAAGGAACTCAAAATTTGTCCAACTCTTAGAATTTTCAAAACTTTCGACAGAGTTTTTCCTAAAACTGGATGATCCCCCAAAAAATAGAAAGAATCACAATATAAAAGGGAATGGATACATGTCCAAGATGAGAACATCAAACTAAAGGAGATCCAGCTATCCACACGTAATGTCAGCTCATAATGACTAACTTGTGATATGAAAGTCTAAATATGATTTAGGAATAAAAATGTTCAAATGATGTATCCTTGAAACGAAATTATTATTGGACACCAGGTATCTAAGAACGCTTTTGCACTCTACTTCAACTATTTAGGATATTATTGGGCCCATGCAAGGATAAATGGAAGGAAAAATCGTAGCCTCTTTGATGTGATTTCTACTTGAAGAACTAACTTAAATATTCATCTATGCGATCGCATAAGTTAAACCTAACCATCGAATAAATAATATATGTAAAATATTAGGGTTTGCCCTAGTTTTCTTACCATATTCAAATTCTAGCTTTTCTTGAAACAAGGGAAAAGAGGTGTCTTGTTAAGGATTTATTTTGTTAGCTTCACAAAAAGTCATGGGTTTCATTTATTAGCTTCGGCATGACGACTTGTATTTTAATCCTCCCTGCGCGCGTGCATATATATATAGTCTTCTATATTAGAAGCAATCGTTGGGGTTTAAGTTATCTATGTCATCAACATGCCTGTCTGGCTATGACATGCTTCTCTGGCGTTTCAATAGACCTCTAGGAAAAGTCAAAAGTCTTAAAGTTGATAACTTATACCAAATAATATCTCAGGGGATAGTTATTGCAACTTAGTAAGCTTCCACCGTGTCTGAAACTCTCCAGCTCCTTTGTTCTTATCTTCGAATCTTTGTGGGTTTTTCCCTTTTAAGTTTGTTTTGCCCGTATTTGTAGTGCTTTTGATATTCCACTGTTGAGTACCATCTCTTTATCCTGTTGAAGTAAGAAAAACTCAGGTTGAAATCACCTGGCACTGGGTTCTTCGTGCTACGCCCGTGAACTGGTCAGTTTACATTTTCTATAATTTTTTCCCTTTCTTCTGCATAAGGTCTTATTTTGTACTCAATTTATTCGTCTATGTTTTTTCCCTTTTTGGTGGAGCTTTGGTGTTATTTCTTATCACTGTGATTCTAGGGCAGAAGAAAATATCAAGAGTTCTGTAATGGGTGGCTTTCCAGCCATGCCCCATGACCCCTTGGACGCGCCCCGTGGCATCCTGGCAAGTCTCCCAACGCCTAGCGCCATGGACGGTCCCGTGCTCTTGGCTGCGCAAGTGACAAGCGTGCATGTGCCTCTGTCGCCCCATCAATATCCCTCGCTAGCGCCCAACCGCAAGCAGTTGCCAACAGCGTCGCGTGCGCAGACAATGCCGCGCGCAGATCGTGATGCCAGAGACAAAGTTGTTGACAACGGACCTGTTTCTACCTTGTAGGAAACTAAGTCCTTTTCATTGTAAATATAGAGTAGTTTTATTTCATGTAATTTCATTATGTTCTCTAGCTTAGTTAGGTCAAGTCATGTAGCTTTGGTTTATTTTTTTTAAGCATTATTAGGGGTGATCAAGCAATCAAAACTTTCTAGCAAGCAATTCTCTGTACTGGTGTCTCTCCCCCTCGACACCACGTTGCCTTCTTTTGTAATAGCTTTCATTTATGCAATCAAGCTTTCTTTAAATTCTCTTTAATGTTCTCTCAATTGTTCTTGACATCGGTTTTTCCGTACGACACTGACAATCTCGTCTAGCGTACAGAGTAGACCTCAGTTAGCGGACAACAGTTGTACTGACATCAGTTGCTTAGCCTTACGTCGCCCTTCCAAAGAACATCAAGAAGGCGCCCCGTAACAGTTGGTATCAGAGACTAGGCTCGACATCGGACGAGGGAACGCATCGCCATTACCACCATTTCTGACCATGGTGAATCATGGGGACCGCATTCGGCCCTTGAGGAGACGGTTGACGTATTATGACCCATCGTAAATACGGTGCCTGAACTACAAACCAGCCTAGTGCAAAGGTTTGATGACCTGGACCGCAGAATGATCCAGGCCGAAGTTGATATAGAAAATATCAGTCGCGACTCTGAAGGAGATAGGCAAATGGCAGCTACTGGGGCAGCCAAAATTTTTGGTAAATTTGAGAACCTCCGACAGAAGCGTGCTGAGGATTTAGCCTACAGGGCACAAGAGGCAGACAGGGTGACTGTCATGCAGCAAACTATAGACAACTTGACAAACCAGCTCAATATTATTAATGTTGCTCTACAAGGTTTGCTTCGAGGAGGTGGAAATCAAACCGGGGGTGCTGTGAACCTCGCCCCCATGGCACAAAAACTGAAAATTCCTGAGCCAAAGCCATACAACGGAGCTCGAAATGCTAAAAAAGTGGAGAATTTCATCTTCGACACCGAGCAGTACTTCGATGCCGTGGGAGGCCTAGAAGAAGCCAAGAAGGTAGACACTGCTGCCATGTATCTTCAGGGTGATGCTAAGCTTTGGTGGCAAGTGAAGTGTGAAGCCATCAGGGCCGGGGAAGATGCTTTGGAGACATGGGAAGAACTGAAGGCAGCCATACGCCTACAGTTCTTCCCCGAGAATGTTGATTATAATGCAAGGAGGAAACTACGGGAGCTCCAACAGACCAGATCAGTGCGAGACTACGTGCGAGAATTCTCTGTGCTCATGCTGCACATCCGTGACATGGGGGACAAAGACAAGCTCTTCACATTCCTGGAAGGATTGAAACCTTATGCCCGCATGGAGCTGCAAATACAACGGGTAGATACCCTACCCAAGGCGATCCAAGCAGCGGAATGCCTTGGGGACTACCAAGTGGAAACTCAGAATAATAGGCCTCCACCACCTGTCCGAGCGGGATACAAAGGAGGCCAACCTAACAATGGTGGCCCTAGGAGAAGTGGGGGAGATCGGAGTGCACCCAAAGCTAAGGCTCCTTCCTCGGGCAGCAACAGTGTTGCGTCAAACAACAATGATCGGGGGAGAAAGCCTACCTCAGGATGCCGTCATTGGGGAGGGCCACATTGGAAGAAAGAATGCCCACATGCACAGATGAATGCCCATCAAGCTTATGATGATGGGACGGACGATGAAGAAGACGATGCGGAGCAGACCGAACCAGTCGGTGCCTTCAATGCAATTGTGGGTTCGATTTCTGAGGCATTAGCGGGAACTAGTGCTGGTATCCGTAAGGAGAAGGACCCCTGCCCAATCCCCAAGAAAGGGAAAAATAAGACGAATTAAGGGACTCCTCTTTAACAAAAGAGGACATTGATGTTCGTTGAACTGAAGGTAAATGGCAAGCCCATTCGGGCGATGATAGATACAGGTGCTACCCACAACTACTTGGCCTCAACTCAGGTAGAGCACCTTGGAATAGTGGTAGGAAAGGGCAGAGGTCATGTCAAGGCTATCAACTCACCTCCCCAGCCAGTGGGTGGAATCTCCAAAGGAGTACCAGTGAAGATGGGTCCTTATGAAGGAAATTTCAACTTGCGCGTGGTGATCATAGATGACTTCGAGTTGATAGTTGGGCTGGAATTCTTGAGGCAAACCAACACCATGCCCGTACCATATGCGGACATGCTTCTGATGATGGGAGTAAATGGGGCCAAGCCCTGCATTATCTCATGCATGTCCGCGAAAATGGCCGCTGAGAACATCTCGGCCTTGCAGCTGAAGAATGGAGTCAAAAGCCATGAACCTACGTTCTTGGATACCCTATGCATTGAAGAGGTAGAACACTCACCGGGTCCCATTCCTACACCCGTAAAGGAGCTACTACTGGAATTTGAAGATGTCATGCCACAGGAGATGCCAAAGCGACTTTCGCCTAGGCGCACTGTGGACCATGAGATTGAGTTAGTGCCAGGTGCGAAGCAACCTGCCCGGGCACCTTATAGAATGTCACAACCCGAACTCACCGAGCTTCAGAGACAATTGACGGAGATTCTAGACACATGGATCATTGTACCCTCTAAGTCCCCATATGGATCCCCTGTGCTTTTCCAAAAGAAACATGATGGTAGTCAATGACTCTGTGTGGATTATCGGGCTCTAAGTAAAATCATTGTGAAGAACAAGTATCCTATTCCGCTCATGGCAGACTTGTTCGATAGATTGGGGAGTGCAATGGTGTTCACGAAAATTGACCTGAAGATAGGGTATTGGCAAGTCCGGATTGCTGAGGGCGATGATCACGAGACAACCTGTGTGACAAGATATGGGTCGTTCGAGTTCCTAATTATGCCGTTCGGCTTGACTAATGCTCCAGCTACATTTTTCACCCTGATGAACCAAGTCTTCCGAGAGTATATTGATGAATTTATGGTGGTATATTTGGATGACATTGTGGTTTATAGCCAAACACTGGAAGAACACCTGGAGCATTTGCGGAAGGTCCTAGCCCGGTTGCGGGAGCATGATTATACGCAAAACTATCCAAGTGCTCCTTTGCTAAAAAACAGATCGATCTCCTCGGACATGTCATTGAGGAAGGGCGGATCAAGATAGACCAGCAAAAGATCCAAGCCATTACAGATTGTCCACCACCCAAGGATATCCACGCCTTGAGGCCGTTCCTTGGCCTATGCAACTTCTATCGGCGATTTGTGAAGAATTACTCCCTTATTGCAGTGCCATTGACAGAACTCTTCAAGAAGGTCACGCCTTGGGATTGGGGTCCTAGACGAGCAGAGGCCTTCAACGCATTAAAAGCAACTATGTTTAGTAGCCCCGTCTTGGCCCTTCCTGATTTGGCCAAGCCATTCGAGGTACAAACGGATGCTTCCGACTATTCTCTTGGCGGGGTCTTGCTAAAAAATGGGCATCTCGTAGCATATGAGAGCCGGAAGCTGAAGGATGCAGAGCGGCGCTATGCCGCCCATGAGAAAGGACTACTGGCTGTCGTTAATTGCTTATGCCTTTGGAGGCATTACCTATTGGGATCCCCGTTCGTGGTCAAGACAGACAACACAGTTGTTAGTCATTTCATGACCCAGCCGAAGCTGAATGGCCGACAGGCCCGATGGCAGGAACTCCTAGCACAATTTCACTTCAACCAGGAGTACCGAAGTGGGAAGACTAATCATGTTGCTGATGCGCTTAGCCAGAGAGCTGATCTAGCGTCAGTGTGCCTACTCGCCACCCTAAGGGGGAGTGAAGTAGCTACCACCATAAAAGACCAGATACAGGATCTACTCATCAGGGATCCTGCTGCACAGTATTTGGTTGATCTAGTAGGACAGGTAAAAACTCGCCAGTTCTACATGGAGGATGGGTTCCTGAAGGTTAAAGGGAACCGACTATATGTACCTAAAGGAGGAGATCTGAGAAGAACTCTTTTGGTGGAATGTCACGACACTTTGTGGGCCGGCCATCCCGGCGAAGAACGCACCATGGCATTACTTCGCCGTGCATATTATTGGCCCCAAATGGTCGACGACGTCGCTCAGTATGTGAGGACTTGTCTAGTATGCCAGAAGGACAAGTCCGACCGCTTGACACAAACGGGACTCTTGGAACCACTAGCTGTTCCAAAGAGACCTTGGGAAAGCGTGTCTCTGGATTTCATCACCGGATTTCCCAAGGTCGGAGATCTCACAACTATCTTGGTTGTGGTGGATCGGTTTTCCAAGTATGTCACCTTTATTGCAGCACCTCAATATATATCAGCAGAAGATACAGCTCGACTCTTTTTCTCCCATGTCGTCAAATATTGGGGTCTGCCCAAAGACATCTTTAGTGATCACGATTCACGCTTCACTAGCAACTTTTGGACCCAACTATTTAAGTGCATCGGATCAAAATTGAGTCATAGCTCAAGCTTTCATCCGCAATCTGATGGCCAGACGGAGCAGTTCAATGGTATGTTGGAGGAATATCTCTGCCACTTTGTTACTGGATCGCAAAAGAATTGGGTGAAGCTTATGGATGCTGCCCAACTGTGTTTCAATTCACAAAAGAGCTCTAGTACAAACAAAATCACTTTTGAAATTGTTACCGGACAGCAACCGTTACTCCCACACACCGTGAATGCACTAAATATGTCCAAATCTCCTCGTGTTGCTAGCTTCTCAAAAGAATGGAAGTGAAATTTGGAGATAGTGCAGAGCTATCTTGTCAAAGCCCAAAAGCGGATGAAGAGGCATGCTGATCAGAATCGTCGCTTTGTTGAATACCAAGTAGGAGACAAAGTAATAGTCAAAATCCTAAAGCGGTACTTGTTTGCAGGGGTCCATGACCCTCGCCTATTGCAAAAATATATTGGACTTTTGTCCATTGAAAGACACATTAGAAAAGTTGCATACCGGGTGGATACCCCAGCTTGGTGGAAAATCCATCCCATCTTCCATGTCAGTCTTCTGAAACCTTTTCGGGAAGACACGGAGGATCCTTCACGGAGCCAACTCACAATACCCAGTATTCGAGGCCCCAATTCAATCGGTAAAAGACGTGCCGAAACTATTCTGGATGATCGGGTTATTCATGCCTCAAGGAAAGGATCACCAAGAGTTTTTGGTGAAATGGCAAGGGTGTGATACAGAGGAGAATACTTGGGAGAGGGGAACAAACCTCAAAGCCTATAAGAGCCTAATTGAAGATTATTTTACAAGTAAGGCGTCGAGGACGTCGCCAACTCAGGTGGGGGAGAATGTCATGGGTGGCATTCCAGCCATGCCCCATGATCCCTTGGACGCGCCACGTGGCGTCCTGGCAAGCCTCCCAACGCCTAGCGCCACGGACAGCCCCGTGGTCTTGGTTGCGCCAAGTGACAAGCACGCATGTGCCTCTGTCGCCCCACCGATATCCCTTGCTAGCGCCCAGCCGCAAGCAGCTGCCAGCAGCGCCGCGCACGCAGACAATGTCGCGCGCGCAGATCGTGATGCCAGAGACAAAGTTGCTGACAACGGACATGTTTCTACCTTGTAGGAAACTAAGTCCTTTTCATAGTAAATATAGAGTAGTTTTATTCCATGTAATTTCATTATGTTCCTCTAGCTTAGTTAGGTCAAGTCATGTAGCTTTGGTTTATTTTTTTTAAGCATTATTAGGGGGGATCAAGTAATCAAAACTTTCTAGCAAGCAATTCTCTGTACTGGTGTCTCTCCCCCTCGACACCGCGTTGCCTTCTTTTATAATAGATTTCATTTATGCAATCAAGCTTTGTTTCAATTCTCTTTCATGTTCTCTCAATTGTTCTTGACATCGGTTTTCCCGTACGGCACTGACAATCTCGTCTAGCGTACGGAGGGGACCTCAGTTGGCGGACAACAGTTGTACTGACATCAGTTGCTTAGCCTTATGTCGCCCTTCCAAAGAACATCAGGAAGGCGCCGCATAACAGTTCTCATGTTTCGAGATTTTCGTATGATGAGATTCAACTGCATAAAAGGACTTGCAAACAAGACAGAATGATATTTTTGTGAATTGGGTTGTCATAAAAAAAAAAGAACTGAAAAAACAATTTCTTTAAATGGAAGATCAAAATGGTTGTGAAATTGGATTCTGAAATTGGTTTTCGCTTCTTCATTCCAACTTGAGTTTCCTAAATCCGTTTTGGGGTAATGGGTGCTAGGAATTTTGGTTATTTTGTGAAGGTCATTTTGGTAGTTGTGATATTGCAAGTTTTCTCTTTTGTCGATTCATAACTTTGGAAAATTTGATTACTTAAAAGACTTTGACTAAAGTGAGGTCATTTTTAGGAGGAAAACACAATTGAATTGTTCTGAGAATATTTATTATTAGTATATCAAAGAGAATGGAATATGTAGGAAAACAGATTAGTGATAATGAATTACGAAACAAACTAAAAACTTATAGTAATAACGTGAGAAACTTAAAGACAACTAAATCTCTATATGATAACCTTGGTATTGTGAATTTGGGATGTCGTTATTTGTAACAATTTCATAGTTTTGATGAATTTCTCTTTCGTAGAATGAAACAAGCTAAAATGCAAGAAAACAACAATCATATTACATAATTGTAATAACATTTACTCCATAATCAATATGTAGAATAATATAAGGAAATTAAATATTTAATTTTAGTTGATTTGTTCTTTCTCTTTGGTTAATTTGTTTGTTCGGATAAAGATGATGGGTGAAGAATGCTTAATCAGAAATGTTGCTTGAAAATAATTTAATGTACAAGAGAAAGATCAAAGCAATGTTATTTTATTCTTCAATTTGCCATAGGTAGTTCCTTCTTCAATTTAATTTTCTTCTTGTAGTATTGTTGATTTATTCTTCCTGCGGTGTTCTTTCTGCTGATTGAATATGAACTTTTGCAACATATAAACACTACTACATTTTGCTTATTTCTGCTTATTCGTGTTAGCCATGTTTTCTTCACTTGCTCTGATTGTCAACATGCTTGTATTTCTGTTGTTTCATATAATTACTATTGTTTGATTAAAAATTCGTGCTTCTTAGATTTTTTGGTGTGCTCTTGATATGGAAATAGTTACGGTTTACTTTCAGAGTTCAAGGACGAATGTATCACCTAATAAGACAATTTGTATCCCGGAAGGAAAAAAATCAAAAGATCTACAGTTGTACTGTTACGACAACAAAAATGAGTTAGAAATTAAAATAGAATGACATGCTCTAACAAAGTCAATGAATCTATAAATTGAGGGAGCTGATGGATATGTTGAGAGTTAACCCATACTCCTTCTTTATTCGATCTTTGATAGATATTCCTGAGATACAGAACTTCTATATTGGACTCAAATGTGATCCTGATTTAGATCAACGAGTATAATTTGCCAACTTCATAAAAAATTGTTGCAATATGGGTTGAGGACAATGACAATAATATAACTCATGCACCACTTATTCAAATTTATACTCAGAGCAACAGAACACAAAAAGTGAATTATTATTACGGATGTTATGATGTCTTAATATCCTTTGTTGTTTCCATATGGACAGAATGAGTGGCATTGTGGTATTAAGAAAATTCCTAAAACAAAAAATATTCGTGGAAGCTATACCCATGAATGTGAACAGTTATCAAGCATACGAAATCTTTGCTCTCTCGATTCATATCTTCAAATTGAAGCTCCAGCTTTAGAAAAAGGAAAGAAAAAAAGAGATACAGTTTTTGCTCGTGAATATTACTGTTATAAACTCAAATGAGAAATGATGATGAAGATGAGTTACTACACACTGGTAGACTATTTCAGCAACATTCAGTTGACGAATACATAAAAATTAAAACCCAAAGATTGGATTTTGCCTCGTTCAATCAAGATTTATTTAGAATGGATATATTGCAAGGACTTCTAGATATTTTAAGACATGGAGAACGAGATTCTTCTAACATTGGTAAGCAAAAATTTCTTTCAGCTTCTTTTATAGGTGGACCTAGAGATATGCGACAATGATATATGGGTGCTTTGCATTAGTACAACGTTTTGGTAAACCATATTAGTTTATAACTATGACTTTTAATCCGACTTGGCCAGAAATAAAAGAACATATGTGGACAACTGATGAGGCGCAAAATAGACCTGATTTAATTAGTCGAGTACTCACGGCTAAAGTTGAAGAACTGAAAACTGATATAAGCAAGATAAATATCTTTGAAAAAGTTGTTGCTTATATGTATACTATTGAATTCCAAAAATGAGGTTTACCACATGCTCATTTCCTTATAATATTAGCTAATGAATATAAGTTATTGACATCGGAGGCTTATAATGAAATTTTTAGTGCTGAATTACCAGATGCTAAACATATGATGCACGATCCACGTAGTAATCTAAATCCAACAAATTCCTGTATGAAAAAAAAATAGCCTTTGCAAGTTTAATTATCCAAAAAAAATTTCTTGAACATACATCAAAAGGAAGTGATTCTTATCACATCTATAAAAGACGAAACACAGGAGAGGTTGTGAAGTACGGGAGCAATATTTAGATAACTCTTGGGTTGTTCCATACAATCCTTTTTTACTTGGTAAATTCAACTGTCATATGAACGTTGAGGTTTGCTCTGATATAAAGTTTGTTAAATATATTTACAATTATATTTGTAAAGGACATGACAAAATTACATTGTATGTACATGATAATGATACAAACAAAGAAATAGATGAAATAAAAGAGTATCAATCTGCCAGATAGGTATCACCACCTGAAGCTACATGGCGTTTAATTGTTTTCTCTATTAGCGAGATGTATCCAAGTGTTTATCATCTTCAGCTACATCTTAAAGGGCAACAACTTGTTTCTTTTAAAGGCAATACAGATATAAACACAACCGTTAATAATCCTATAATTAAGAAAACAATGTTGACAGAATATTTTCAGATGAACAGAACCAACAAAGATGCCATAAAGCTTAACTTATTATACAAAGAATTTCCTGAACATTTTGTATGGTCAACAACAGACAAAACATGGACACAGCGACAACAACATTGTGTCACTGGTCGTATCGTAACGTGTCACCCAACTGAAGGAGAACGATATTATCTGAGACTACTATTGCTGAATGTGAGAGGACCGAAATCATATAAAGATCTTCGAACTATAAATAGGAAACATTATAATACTTTTAGAGAATCCGCAGAAAAAAAAGGGGACTATACACTGTGATAACAGTTTAATTAATTGCATGTCAGAGGCGGCAAGTTACCAAATGCCATATAGTTTTAAGGCGTTTATTTGCTACATTATTAGTGTATTATAATCCAGCCAATCCAAAAGAAATATGGAAACAATTTGAAGAATCAATGTCAGAAGATTTCAGGGTGTTACGTAATGTTGAAAGGAAAGATATTCAATATCAAGTTTTAAATCAGACTAACGATATTTTACACTCTATGGGTCATAATGTAAACAAATATAAGCTTATCCCAAAAACAGGACTAGCATCTATATTGGAAAAAGAAGCAAAGGAGGTATTCTTTGAAAGAACCATCACGGTTAGTGAAGAGGATGTACTGTTACACAAAAAATTGAACACAAAACAATTGAAAGCATACAATGTGATTATTGACCGAGTATTTTCCAAAAAATCAGGAGCCTTTTTTATTGATGGTCCAGGAGGAATTGGAAAACTTTCTTATATCGTGCCTTATTAGCGACTGTACGTAGTAAAGGATACATAGCTCTAGCAACTTCCACTTCTGGTGTTGGTGCTTCAATTCTTCCAGGTCGGCAAACTACACATTAATGTTTTAAAATACCTATAAACATTTATGAAAAATTTTAGCTGTAATATCAGTAAACAAAGTTCAACTACAGGTCTGATTCGTGATGCAAAATTAATTGTATGGGATAAAGTGTCTATGACTAAAAAAAGAATGCTTAATATTTTTGACTTGCTCTTAAAAGATCTTATGGATATAAATATGCAACAATAAAAGTTAGAATTGGATAATAAATTTGATCTAGAGGAATGCGAAAGATTTTGGTCTCACAACTTGTGCGTTACTTGCATCATTAGTAGAAGGATAAGGTAGTTAACACACATCTAAATGAGTACTTTCAGAGTTCAAGGACGAATGTATCACCTAATAGACGATTTGTATCCCGAAGGAAAAAATCAAAAAAATCTACAGTTGTACTTTTACGATAACAACAATGAGTTAGCAAATAGAATGTCGTGCTCTAACAAAATCAATGAATCTATAGTGAGTGAGCTAATGAATATGGTGAGAGTTAACCCATACTCCTTTATCCGATTTTTGATAGATATTCCTGAGCTACAGAACTTCCATATTGGACTCAAATGTGATCCTGGTTTAGATCAGCTAGTATATAATTTGCCAACTTCATCAGAAATTGCTGCAATATGGGTTGAGGACAATGACAATAATATAACTCATGCACCACATATTCAAATTTATACTCAGAGCAACAGAACACAAATATTGAACTATTATTACGGATGTTATGATGCCTTACAATATCCGTTGGTGTTTCCATATGGACAGAATGAGTGGCATTGTGGTATTAAGAAAATTCCTAAAACAAAACTTAATTTTTGAATGTCAAAAGATATTATCGTCGTGTCTGAAATCAATCCACCATATTAACTAATCAGCTACGGAATTATTTAAGTTTGTATCAATGTTTTCTATTTTGGTTACTTGTGGCGGACATAATTATAAAAACAGAAAACGCGAAATGCTCATTTGCAACTGAGATAAAAGTTATACAACTAAGATTAACTTTATAAACTATGTAAGATCACTGCTAAATGAATACAAAATAGTATCTGATTTGGAGTTTGGAGTTAGAAGCAAGGCTATGTTTCTATTTCATCATTACATGTCTTGTTATTTTATTTGCTAATTCTATTCAAGGTATGGGGTAGGTGTGCGGCTTCTTCCCTTCATATGTGTAGGATAAAATGGTCAAGGCAGCCATGGTTGTGCTATGCTTTTTCAAGGGTGTACTGCTTCCAAAGCCCATTTTTGTCTTATGGGTCTTTCTCGCATTCACGTAGATTAACTGTCAGAGGATCACATTCTCAAACAACTCTTCCATATTTCCGCGGTAGATGTTCTGGCTTGGGATCATCTTGAAAAGATGTTTTATTTCCCGCAGCTCTAGAATTGGATTTGCCAGAGATTCGACTACTACGTGCAAATCTTTTGCGATTGTTCTTATATTCATTTATTATAACCATCTTTTTCTTTCTTCCATTATATTTTGAAGCTCCTGTACTAAAAGAGATTAGAGAGAAAAATACAAAATGGGATCTTTAGGTGAAGAAGTAATACAGCTGAAGAATAACAAGGTGTATACGGTCAGAATCGAGGATGACCGATTTTGAGGTTTCTATGGCATTCTGAGCCAGACCGTGGTTGTAATCAGAAGCATACCCGACGATCACCCCCGAGGTGCATTCCTCGAGGAAGTATATCGAGGATCGATATACCTCGAGATGGAATAAAGATCGAAGACCGTCATGGAAAGGCAGGAAGCTCCCAAGAGTATGTGGTTAAAGCTGACAATGCCTGCAGAATAATACAGGTCCGTACCGGACCATTAAAGAGTTGTACCAGTTGTGTTACTTTGTAATAATTACACATGTACTATGATGGGATTCCTCCTCCTATATAAAGGGGATCTTTTTATTTTTTGGGCACACGAAATATTGAATACAACTACAACATTCTCTGCCTTCTAAACATACTCAATACTTATTCTACAGATTTATTGCCTTTCATTTATTGTGTTCATTAATTGTTCTTCATTTATCTCTTATTATTGATCATAAAGGGCCATCTTCGAGGCTCTCCACATTGTTATTCCTCCATCGAACGTCCTCAGTAAGGTGCCGTATCTCGACCTCGAGGCCCTACCTCGGCCAGCTCGAGACCCGATCTGTAGCTGCTTGGTTTGCATGTCACTACTTTTCTTTACTCTTACTTTGTCCTCCTAGCTCATACTTAGCATCTATTTCCTAACAACTAGCATAAAAATAAATCACGTATTTTTAGAACCACAAAATCAAATATAATTGTAATTACCATTTTCAAGGTAAACAGTTTGACGCCCACCGTGGGGCTAAAAATAATAGTGATTGTTTTAGGTGCTGATTTTCTAAAAACACAAGTTATTCTTCATATTTTTTCTTGTCCAAGAATCTCTGATTTCAGGTCAAAAGAAGTCTAACTCAGTGAATGTACACGAAAACAACGGTCCAGAAGATTATGGAGAGAACGGTGTAGATGTTCCAGGTGCCGGTGTACCACTGCAAAACCCTGGGGTGGCACCAGCACCAATCCTTGTGGATGTGGGATCACGCAATGCTCAACATGTCGATATAATTTCTCATACCAATGGAAGTGTACGCTAGGAAAACCAATGGAAGCGCAGAAAACTCCAGCTCGAGAGGAAAGAGGAGTTAGCCTTCATGTCATTTTTGAAATTCTACAAACACAACAAGTGGTTATTGCTCAGCTACAAAGCCATCAAAAAATCCCAAGCACAGCACTGCCAGAAACGGCTCCTCGAGTCGAACAGGCACCGGAAAGGTCGAGCGACAACGGTTCAACAGCCAACCCCGCTGTTATGAGGATGCTTGAAGACCTCACGAAAAGAATTGAATCGGGCGAAAAGAAGATAGAAGCTAACGACAAAAAGGTGGAGACCTATAACTCGAGGGTCGATCAGATCCCAGGCGCACCAACGATTTTGAGGGGTATAGATTCAAAAAAGTTTGTACAAAAGCCATTCCCATCAAGCGCGGCTCCGAAGCCCATCCCGAAGAAGTTCAGAATGCCCGATCTCTCAAAGTATAACGGGACTCGGAACCCAACGAACATATCACTGCATATACTTGTGTTGTGAAAGGGAACGACTTAAAAAATGACGAGATTGAGTCCGTCTTGTTGAAAAAATTTGGAGAAACGCTGTCAAAGGGGGCCATGATGTGGTATCATAACCTACCCCTAATTCAATAGATTCGTTTGCCATGTTGGCAGACTATTTTATAAAGGCGCATGTCGGCGACATCAAAGTCGCTACAAGGAAGTCCGACATCTTCAAAATCAAATAGAGAGAAAACGAGATGCTAAGGGAATTCGTATCTCGCTTTCAAATGGAGCGAATGGAATTACCACCAGTCTCCAATGACTGAGCAGTATAGGCCTTCATTCAAGGCTTGAACGAACGAAGCTCGATAGCTTCGAAGTAGCTAAGGCGGAACTTGGTTGAATACCCCACCGTAATTTGGGCGGATGTGCACAACCGGTATCAGTCAAAGATCAGGGTCGAGGACGACCAGTTTGGAGCCCCCTCGAACTCAGTACATCCCAGCAGGATCATAGCTAAGGAATCAAGGTTTCCGGAGAGAGAACCGAGGCAGATCAAGGAAAGGTACCAACCGTACTCCGAAGATCGAAGAAGCGCTCCGAGGTGAAATATGCCTCGTAGCAATCAAAATATGGATCGAGGTCAGAATTCCTGGGGACTCGTGAGCAAATCCAGTTTCGATAGGTACACAGGGCCGGTGCCCCGGTTATCTGAATACAACTTCAACATTGATGTTTTAGACATCGTATCAGTCATAGGTAAAATCAAAGATACCAGATGGTCGAAACCCATATTGTTGGATCCTTCACAAAGGAACCCTAACTTGGTGTGCAAATATCATGGCACTCACGGTCATAGGACCGAGGATTGAAGACAGCTCCGAGAAGAAGTAGCCCGACTGATCAGTAAAGGGCACCTTCGAGAATTCCTCAGCAATCGATCCAAAAGCCATTTTCGAGAAAGAGAGGCGAACAGGGGGAACGAACCAAAAGAACCTCAACACATCATTCACATGATAATTGGAGGAACCGACGTCCCTCAAGGATCCGTGATCAAACGGACAAAAATATCTGTCGCGACAGAAAAGCAAACTCGGAGCTATATGCCAGAGGACATTCTTGCATTTAGTAAAGAAGACTTCGAGACCTTGTCTCAACCACATAACGACGCACTGGTAATTTCCTTTCTCTTGAATAACATTCAAATTAAACGTGTTCTCGTGGATCCAGGTAGCTCGGCCAAAACTATTAGGTCGAAGGTGGTGGAGCAGCTTGGACTGCTCGATCAAATCGTACCCGCCTCTCGAATCCTCAATGGATTCAACATGGCGACCGAGACAACTAAGGGATAAATCACCTTCCTTTTCAACATGACCAGTACAATTCAAAACATCAAGTTTCATGTCATCGAAGGCGACATGAGATATAATGCCTTGCTTGGCAGGTCGTGGATACACAACATGAGGGTAGTACCGTCGACTCTTCACCAGATGATGAAGTTCCCAACAAAAGACGGTGTAAAAACAGTATATGGAGAGCAGCATTCAGCAAGGGAGATGTTCGCGGTGCACGACGTTGCACCAACATCCATACCCTCCACTTCGGAGGGGCCAGACCATAATCAGGCCCCCGAGGATGATGAAGAAGACTTTCTCACACCTCGAACCCTCGTTTCCCCCGAAGAATCGGATGCAAAAAAATCAATGACTAAAGAACTGAAGCAGGCTATTTTGATCAAACATCTCCCAGACCGAAAGGTATACCTGGGAACGGGGTTAACCCCTGAACTCAGGAAAAAAGTCATTCAATTCCTTATTAACAACATTGATTGCTTCGCTTGGTACCATTTATAAATGACAGGGATCCCATCTGAAATAACCACCCATCGACTAAGCGTCGGCCCTAGGTTCAAACCAGTAAAACAAAAAAAAGACCTCAGTCCGAGGCAAAACATGCATTCATCAAGGATGAGGTAACAAAACTACTCAAGATAGGGTCCATTAGGGAAGTAAAATATCCTGAATGGTTGGCCAATGTAGTGGTAGTCCCCAAAAAGGGAAATAAATTAAGAATGTGCATAGATTATAAAGACTTAAACAAAGCATGCCCTAAAGATTCATTCTCGTTGCCCAATATCGATTGCTTGATCGTTGCCACGGCTGGCCACGAGATCCTCACTTTTCTCGACGCCTACTTCGGGTACAATCAAATTCAAATGAAGCCCGAAGATAGGGAAAAGACTTCATTCATCACAAAATATGGTACATACTGCTATAACGTGATGCCCTTCAGGTTAAACACGCAGGAGCCACGTACCAACGCCTAGTTAATAAGATGTTCGAACATCAAATAGGAAAATCCATGGAAGTTTACATTGATGATATGCTAGTCAAATCCCTGCACGCAGAGGACCATTTGATTCATTTGCAGGAAACATTCGACATCCTCTGAAGCTACAACATGAAACTCAATCCTGAGAAATGTGCCTTCGGAATAGGCTCGGTAAAATTCTTAGGCTTCATGGTGTCAAACAGGGGGATCGAGATCAACCCCGATAAAATCAAGGCCATCGAAGAAATCACGGTGGTAAATAATGTGAAGATCGTACAGCGGCGGACCGGACGGATAGCGGCCTTGGGCCGGTTCATCTCGAGGTCATAGGATAGGAGTCATCATTCTTCTCCTTGCTCAAAAAGAAAAACAGCTTCAAGTGGACTCCAAAATGCCAACATGCCTTAGAGGAACTGAAGCGATATCTATCAAGACCACCTTTACTCCACACCCCGAAGGAGGATGAAACGTTGTACTTATATCTGGTCGTATCCTAGTTGGTGGTAAGTGGTGTGCTGGTTCGAGAAGAACAAGGTACGCAATTCCCGGTCTACTATGTAAGTCGGACCCTGGGAGATGCCGAAACCGGGTATCCTCACTTAGGAAAATTAGCTGTTGCATTAATAAGTTCAGCTCGAAAATTAAAGACTTATTTTCAATGTTATCGCATTTGTGTTTTAACAACATATCCTCTTCGAAGCATATTGCATAAACCCGAGTTATCGGGCCGATTGGCCAAGTGGGCCATTGAACTCGGGGTGTATGATATCGAATACCAACCCCGAACAACTATCAAGTCCCAAATTTGGCGGACTTTGTGGCTGACTTTGCGCCCACCCTTGTGCCCGAGGTAGAAAAAGAACTCTTACTAAAAACGGGCACATCGTCAGAGGTGTGGATCCTATTCACCAACGGTGCCTCGAACGTGAAAGGGTCCGGGCTCGGCATAGTTATGAAACCACCAACGAGCGTCATGATTAGACAATATATAAAAACTGCAAAGTTGACTAACAACGAAGCCGAGTATGAGGCTATGATTGTAGGTCTCAAGTTGGCCAAGGGCCTGGGAGTAGAAGTCATCGAAGCAAAATATGATTCCCTTCTTGTGGTAAACCAAGTAAATGGGAGCTTCGAGGTTCGAGAAGACAGGATGAAGAGATACTTAGATAAACTTCAAGTCACATTGCATCGCTTCAAAGAATGGACTCTGGTCCACGTACCTCGAGAGCAAAACAGTGAGGCTGACGCACTCGCAAACCTGGGATCATCCGTCGAAGAAGATGACATACTCCCCAGGGCTGTTATACAGCTATCCAGGTTGGTGATCGAAGAAGGCCATGCCAAGATTAACTCCACCAGTCTGACATGGGATTGGAGAAATAAGTACATCGATTATATGGGAAGTGAGAAGCTACCCACTGATCCAAAGGAGTCGAGGGCCCTGCGAACCAAAGCAGCCCAATTTTCACTCGACGAAAACGGAGCTCTATACAGAAGAACCTTCGATGGGCTCTTAGTAGTATGCTTGGGGCCGGGGGATACTAATTACGTGCTCCGAGAAATCCACGAGGGCACCTGCGAAAATCATTTTGGTGTCGATTCTTTAATTCGAAAGGTGATCAGAGCAGGTTACTATTGGGACGACATGGAGAAGGACGCCAAAGAATTTGTCCGAAAATGCGACAAGTGCCAAAGATTTGTACCAATGATTCACCAACCCGGTGAACAGCTACATTCAGTCTTATCGCCATGTTGTTCATGAAATGGGGAATGGGCATCATTGGTCCCCTACCAACGGCACCGGGTAAAGCTAGATTTATTCTATTTATGACTGACTACTTCTCAAAAATGGGTGGAAGCACAGGCCAAGATAAGAGAAAAAAAAGTCATTGACTTCATCTAGGATCATATCATGTGTCGATTCGGGATCCCCTCCGAGATAACATGTGATAACGGGAAGCAGTTCATCGGAAGCAAAGTAAAGAGATTTCTCGAGGCTCATAAAATCAAAAGGATCCTATCAACGCCCTACCACCCATGTGCAAATGGTCATGCCAAATCCACAAACAAAACCATCATTCAAAACTTAAAAAAGAAATTAGAAAATGCAAAAGGAAGATGGAGAGAAATGTTGCCCGAGGTGCTATGGGCATATCGAACGACTTCAAAGTCGAGCACAGGAGAGACGCCGTTCTCTTTGGTATATGGGTCTGAGGCTTTGATATCGGTTGAGGTCGGCGAGCCAAGCACCAGATTCAGACACGCAACTGAGGACTCAAAAAATGAGGCCATGACTACAGCCCTCGAACTGTTAGATGAAAAGCGAGAGGCTTTGCTGGTCCGAATGGCCGCCCAAAAACAAAGGATCGAAAGATATTATAACAGGAGAACAAACCTCTGACATGTCGGGGTCGGGGACTTAGTCCTTCAGGTCACCCTCAACACTCGAAACCCAAATAAAGGGAAGCTAGGCCCAAGCTGGGAAGGACCATACCGCGTCCTCGGAATAATCGGCAAAGGGTCCTACAAACTCCGCACTATGGATGGCGAGCAACTTCCAAGCAATTAGAACATATCAATGCTCAAATGCTATTATTGTTAAGGTATAACCTTCTCCCATTTCATTTTTGTGCTTCACACTAATTCCTTGCAGGTGTCCGATGGGAGACACTGAAACATCCTTCGACTCGAAGATATTGGGTTTTAAAGCATGCGTTGCACTCTTTTCCTTCGATCGGGTTTTATCCCGATAGGGTTTTACCGGCAAGTTTTTTAACGAGACAAAATCCATATGCTACCTAAGGAGAACTCATCAAGTATTCGAGGCTTCTCTTCAATCAACCTCAAATACTGGGGGCATCCCCTCCCCTCGGGAGATCACCTTCTCAAAGAAATTGAAATATGCCAAAGAGGGTCTTGACAGGAGAATGATGTATCGGACCAAACGGTCGAATGAACCGTGTCCACATAGAATAATCGAACCCTCGATGACGAAAACATGTATGATTAGTAATCGAAGGAGTATATATTATCATCAAAACACTTTATGCTGCAAAGAAGTTTACTATTTTCACAAGAAACGACTCCAGGGCCGAAAACTCCAGAAAACTCGGGGATTGTAATCGGTAGTCAGCTCACCGAGTCATCCCACCTCGAGCTCATAAGCCCTCCATGAGGCAATATCAAATCTGTAAGACCTCGAAGAGGCATGTTCGTAAGCCCTCCATGAGGCAACATCTTGTAAGCCCTCCATGAGGCAATATCAAATCTATAAGACCTCGAAGAGGCATGCTCATAAGCCCTCCATGAGACAACATTTCGTAAGCCCTCCATGAGGCGATATCAAATTTGTAAGACCTTCAAGAGGCATGCTCGTAAGCCTTCCATGAGGAAACATATCGTAAGCCCTCCATGAGGCAATATCAAATCTATAAGACGTCGAAGAGTCATTCTCATAAGCCCTCCATGAGGCAACATTTCGTAAGCCTCCATGAGGAAATATCAAATCTGTAAGACCTCGAAGAGGCATGCTCATAAGCCCTCCATGAGGCAACATTTCGTAAGCCCTCCATGAGGCGATATCAAATATGTAAGACCTCGAAGAGGCATGCTCATAATCCCTCCATAAGGCAACATTACATAAGCCCTCCATGAGGCAACATCAAATTTGTAAGACTTTAAAAAGGCATAATCCCGATATTAAAGTCAAGGCTATATACTCGAATTTATAAGACCCCTAAAAAGGCGTAACCTCGATATAGAAGCTGAGGCTATCTCACTCGGTGACTAAAAGGCTAGGGCCAAACATAAAGAGTACGGTCATATCAAAGGCTTCGGCCAAATTAGCGCAGCTCGGAGACGTCCGACTACCGCCACAAAACTACAGGCCTTCAAATACTTCGAAAAGAACCGGTTAATCAGGCTACCCTCGACATAAGTAAAAGAGATTCGATCATATCAGCTCTAAACAATGAAAGGGCTTTGATACAATCAACCTTCAAGAAAAAGGCTTCAAAACATTCAGCCTTCGAGCGTACCCCCAGAGGTGCTCACTTATCGTCACAATCGACTCAAAATCGAGGTTCTGTCGAGCCGTTGAAGAGTCGGACGAACGCAAAAACTTCAAAAAAGTCTTTAACGAGGGAAAACAATAGCCACATTAAAGGTCGTATTGACCCAATACTTAAGAGCCTAAGGGTCAACCTAAAGAGCCTAAGGGACAATGTGTAAGAGCCTAAGGGCCAATGTGTAAGAGCCCAAGGGCCAGCCTAAAGAGCCTAAGGGCCAAAGTGTAAGAGCCCAAGGGCCAGCCTAAAGGGCCTCGAGGCCGATTCAAAAACCTAAGGGCCAATGAGCTCAAGTCAAAACTTGAATCGGGGACTGAGCCCCAAATGGTCGACTATCGACCATCACCGATTGCTCATCAGGAACCTAAGGGTTTATTTTAAAGTCCAAAAATTTTGGAGCAATTATCAACAAGCGTCACGGTCTATTCCAAAATATCAAAGGAAAGACAAAAAATGAGGAAGAACAAAAGGCCTTTATATATAATAAAGACTCACGGAGGTGTGTTTACAAGGCTCATGCCTAGAGTCCTTAAAGAAAAAAGAGGACAAATAAAAACCTAATCTACCACCGGGGATGTACCTCCAACGGCTCCCTCGGAGGTTATGCCTTCAATGGATCGACCCTCGGCCCCCACATCTTCAACGGACTCTTCCCCCTCGGGTACTTCGCCTTCGTCTTCATCATCTTCTGAGCCACTGCTCGAGTCACCATCAGAAGAAGCAGGGCTGCTGATTCCTCTTCTAGGGTCCTCACCCTCTCGATTTCAGCAGACAGATCGACGCCCCCTCCATGTATATCCTCGAGAGCCTACCTCCGAGACCTTAATCGGGCATGCTCCAGGGCTCGGGTCATTTTTAGCTCAGCCTCCTCAGACACCTTCCTGGCTTGTACATTTGCAACAACAGCATCCTCTTTGTACGAGAATATGAGTGCATCGGCTTCAGCCCTGGTTACGAACAGCGCGGCAACTGATTCAGCGTGGAGATCCTTGTATTTACTACTCTCCGCCTTTTCATCCTAAAGATGATGCTCAATTGAGGCCAACCTCCCTTGTAGGGCATCTCTCTCAGAGACCATCTCGTTCACATGTTGCTTCAGTCCGAGAATCTCGGCATCCTTGGCTCGGAGCTCCTCCCTCGTCAGGGCATTTTTCTTCTCAAGCTTCAAAGATCAACCCAAAGGTGATTAACAGCTAAAGTCGGTCAGGTGTGTAAGTAAAAAGGAATGAAGGTTGTATTACCTGCTCAGCAAGGTTGGTTCGCTCTCGAGACACCGCCTCCAAACGAGCCCAAAGGTCGCGGGTTACTTCCTCCCTCTTGGTAAAAAGAGCTCTAAGCTCATCAGCCTCCGAAGAGAGCTTCCTGCACTCTTCTTCGTAGTGGATCGACTTGGCTTGATACTTAGCAAGGGCTTGATTATAAAAGCACACTGGCCTGAAAGCACAAAAGAAACAAAGTTAGAAAGATGAGGAGCAGAGCCCCGAACATAATTACGAAAAATTACTTATTTGCAGAGCCTCTCGGCTTCATCAAAAATGAGTGAGGCGTTGAACTCGAGATTTTCCTCGGCCTCAGTGAAAACTCCTTCAAACACGTCCTTATCTCCGATGGACGCCCCCACATTGAAATACTCTATATTTCCGGCATCCCGTATCTCCCTCGGAAATAATGTCGGGCCCGGTAGGGAATCACTTACTTCAATAACCCCGGCTGGATCATTCGGGGCCTTCTCTTGCTTCTGAAGAGCTTCGGAACTACGCTCCTCCGGTCCGTCTACCGAGCATCCCCCAGCTCAGGGAATATTTTGGCCGCCAACCGTCTCAAGGACATCATCTGATTTACCCTTTAGGGCCTCTTCGACCCAAGAGGGGACAACAGCAACAACGAATTCTGACTCAATAGCCATCGGCTCAGCGAGATGCGGAACAGTCATGCTCCCTCTTCCCACGGGTGATTTCGGGGATTCTTTTTTCTCTTTGCCTCCAGCTGGGGGGATCTCTGATACCTCTGAGGTTAAGGCCGCTGAATCAGCCTCAAGTTCCTCCGTTTTTTCCTTCTTTGGATTCGAGGACCCGGACGTCGATTCCTTTTGTCTCTTATTCTTTGTGCTAAGTTTAGGGGTATCCTCTTCCCCAGGCGGTGCTTCTCTCATCAAAGAGGCCTCTCCCAGACCTGCACAAACACAAAACATAAACGCAAGAAATAAGGACATGGTCGGGGGTATCACTTCCAAGGGGATCAAGTACGGCAGGAGTAGGAAATCACCGTTATTTTTAGCTTCCTATCGAGCTCTGTCCAGGTCACGCCACGCTCGACATACGGGCAGATCGCATCTAACTGGCAAACCCAGCCTGGGAGATCCTTAACCGCGCCGGGATTCCCGATGACAGCTGCATCATCGAAGGATGTTAGTTCGTGGGAAAAGTGATCCAGAGGAAAGAGAAAATACTTAATTGGCATATTTCACTTACATTTCATGTTCCATTCTTCAGGAAACGACATCTTCTCCATAGGAATCATATCTGAGGTCCTAACTCGGACAAAGTGGCCCATCCACCCTCTGTCCCTCACCTCGTCGATGCAAGCAAAGAAAGCTTTTGAGGCCCTACGTTGAAGCTTAATCAGGCTGCCCCGGTAGAGTCAGGGACTGTACATTCTGATCAAGTGGTCAAGGGTGAAAGGCATTCCCTCGACCATGTTTGCAAAGTGCCTAATCATATAAACAATGCGCGAAAATGACGGATGGATTTGGCGGAGTATCACTCGATATCGCTTGTAGAAATCGAGGATCACGGGGTCTATCAATGGAAAAGATGGCTCCACTGGACCAAGGGTAAATGGGTAGGTATACACACAAAGGAGGCCAACTTTATGGGTCGTTATGTATTCTTCCCGAGAAGGAACTTCCACTTGCACCGCATCTCCCCAGCGGCAGTCGGCCTTCACCTTCTCGGTATCTGTTATCAGGCTAATATATCGGGACATGGGTCCGCACCGTCCCCGCTTCAAAGAAGGCTTGTCAACCTTAAAATCGGAGGTTGTTTCGCAGGGCCCTGGGATGCATTCTTCGAGATGAAGGGGTACTATTGCCTTGCCCTTGGACGAGCGTGAAGATGAGGAAGCTTTATCATTTTGAGAAACAGTTTTGGAGGTCTTCGCCATTCTTTCTGGAAGATTTCAGAAGGGGGGAGAAAAATTAATTAGAGAAAGAACACAAGAAAGAAGTAGGGAGAGTTTTTTTAAAGGTTTGAAGATGTAGTGAAAAATGAGGGGCGAAGGAAGGAGGATTTATACGGGCCAGTCGTGTGCGCTGAGGAAAGCCAAAAGACAGCCAACCGCTGTAATCAGTTCAAAGACTTTTCAAGAGTTGTGCGAACGTGACATTTAAGCATCCCTTTTATCACGTCAATCGCTTGATATGGCTTAACTAACGTAATAATAGAAGCATTGAAGAATTTGAGGATTCAAATTGTCTCTTGTCTTTTTATTCCAAGAAACGCAGGGACTATCTGTATATGGTCAGAACCGAGGATGACCGATTTTGAGGTTTCTACGGCATTCCGAGCCAGGCCGCGGTTGTATCGGAAGCATACCCGACGATTACCCCCGAGGTGCATTTCTCGAGGACGTATATCGAGGATCGATATACCTCGAGACGGAATAAAGATCGGAGACCGTCATGGAAATGCGGGAAGCTCCCAAGAGCACGTGGTTAAAGCTGACAACGCCTGCAGAATAGTACAGGTCTGTACCGGACCATTAAATAGTTGTACCAGCTGTGTTACTTTGTAATAATTACACATGTACTATGTTGGATTTTCCCTCCTATATAAAGGGGATCTTTGTATTTTTTGGGCACACGAAATATTGAATACAACTAGAACATTCTCTGTCTTCTTAACATACTCAATACTTATTCTACAGGTTTATTGCCTTTCATTTATTGTGTTCGTTAATTGTTCTTCATTTATTGCTCATTGTTGATCATAAAGGGCCATCTTCGAGGCTCTCCACACTGTTATTCCTCCATCAAACGTCCTCAGTAAGGCGTCGTATCTCGACCTCAAGACCCTGCCTCGGCCAGCTCGAGACCCGTCTGCAGCTGCTTGGTTTGCATGTCACTCTTTTCTTTACTCTTACCTTGTCCTCCTAGCTCATACTTAGCATCTATTGCCTAACAACTAGCATAAAAATTAAATCACGTATTTTTAAAACCACAAAATCAAATATAATTGTCATTATCATTTTCAAGGTAAACACAAGGCAATGTGGTTATATTCCAGGGTGATGAGTGTTCATCCTTCGGAAAGATGGGGTCATTCTTCTTGTTACTCTATTGACTGTATTTTCCTACTCCAAAGTGGATGTTATGGATTGAAAAACTCTTGAGTTAGTTTGGCCGTGCTTTCATTCCTTCATGTTACTGTATAGTTTTGTTTTCAAATATTATATACATCTCAACTGAATTGGTGTAAACATGCATGGTCCTTTCTTGTTTCTTCTTCTAGGAAAAGAAACAAGAAAACGAAAGAATGCAATTAAAGGGAAAACAAAATGAAGGAACATTCAGTTTTCTGCTTTAAGTTTTGTCTCCTTCAATTTGTAGTTATTACAGTTAGAACCGTAGATGTTACATTAATCTCTACCAAGTGAACAACTTGCCAGGAGTATTGTTTTCTGAAAAAAATTCCTTTTCTATATGTAATTTGTTTAAAGTTTTCACATCATGTATTTGCCGGCAAGAAAAAATTGTATACTAAATATATTTTTAAATCATGAGTACACAAATTAAATATTTGGGAATTTATATAACTTTCTCTTGTTTTCACTTACACACTTAAACATAGATCATAGTTGAACATATTCACATAGCATATAAAAATCCTCAATAGAGTCATGCCGTAGTTTTCGATGAGAAATGAAGAGCTTACGAAGTGAGTAGAGTCAATTAAGATGGCTTAAAGAATAAAAATTTCGTCTTTACAAAGCTCGACGTACTACACGAATAAATTAGATATCAGGTTTCAAGACTATCAATTTAACTGGCTATTTTGTGGGTATTGGGCCTGGGCCTGGGCGTGACCCGGGCTTCTCCAACTAGTATATATAATCGGTGTATAATCTATATATATCGATTAGTAAAAATAAACAATAAATCCGGTTGACTTTGCGTAAAAATTGCACCATTAAACTGCCAAGTCCAATCTCAACTAGGGGTGTGCATTCGATTTATCGATTCGATTTTGACCATTATCGATAATTACTTATCGATTATCGATTTGTACATATGCTTATCGTTATCGTTTCAATAAGGTTTCGATTTTTTCGATTTCGGTTTATTGATTTTTGGGGCTTATCGATTCGGTTATCGATTACACCAATAAGAAAATTTGCGGGATTCCACCAATTTTTAAGCTTATATATATAGATTATTATACATTGATAATACATGTTTATACACATATTATAATGGATTTTATATATATATGCATGTATTATATAACCATCGGTTATTTGTAGTTTAAGCATTTAGGTGGGTGATCAGGTACTAGTATATGGGTAAATTCTTCAAGTTTTAATTCCAATGGTCCAACTAGGTGAGAGCTGGTGTTATGTCTTTAATTTTTTTGGGATAAATGTTGTTATTTCTGGCATAACAAATTAGCAGTTCAAAATGCTTACTCTGTAGTTGGGAATTACTATGTAAATAGAAGTCAATGATGGCAAGGGTTTAAGATGCAGAAGAGATATACAGGTTCCTTTACTTAACAAAATGAAACTAACTCAATGCACTGAAATAGATAATAGGAAGAGGGGACAGCGCAGCTGTGAAAAGAAATGGATAAATATACGATAGTTTAAATACAAATGAAAGAAACAATACTTCAGTCAGTACATATGACGAGTAAGTATTAGTTAAACACTAATATGTAAATATGATAGAATGCTAAGAAATAATGAAGAACAAGACAAGATAAGTTTTGGGGTGAAATCACTCATCCCTTCTCATTGATTCCACAAGTATTTATAGGCAAAGAAATAAGATAAAACCTAAACTAATTAGGAAACCTAAACCTAATGGGCTAGGAAACCTAAACCTAATTGGCTAGTTTTCCTAAACCCATACAATATACAAATCTAGAATATTCCTTATTTACTTTTGTTTCCTTATCACCCCCC